>JABXJD010000021.1:437500-440000 GCA_013375575.1 Percina caprodes | reverse complement strand
ACAGGAGATCAGAAACGATGCGGCTTTGACCAAAGAAGAGCTCAACTGCTACAGGCAGCATAATGAGAAACTTCAGGAGGACCTCCAGGTCCGTGAAGTTTCCATTTCAAAACTCAAAGAGGAGTTTCAGGGGGTGAGAAAGAATATGGATACCACCAGAGAAGAGCTCATCAGCTACAGGCAGCACAATGAGAAACTACAGAAGGAACTCCACATTCGTGAGCTCTCCATTTCTGAGCTTAAAGAGGAGCTCCAGGAGCTACGAACAGCCTTGATGAAGACAGCGGATTCTGGGCCTTTATCTCCTTTGCCGTCTCCCTCTCCGTCTCCCTCTCCTCAGCCACTCTCCAATACTGCTTCTTCTTCCTCCTCCACCATCCAACCTAAAAGGAAAGGCGGCAAACAGCAGGCTGGTAAAGGAAGCAGTGCCAAAGATAAACCATCTGTCTCCAGGAAAAACTCTGCAACTTCCAGTCAGTCCTCCAACAAATTGCACAGTGCTCGGCTAAACAGCAGCTCCGAGCAGCAACAGGCGGCAGTGACACACTCGTTCACACAGACTGAACCTTTCCAAATGTCTGACCTCGGCCAAGAAAGTGAGTCTGCAACCAAAGACGAGATGGAGGAGGTGATCGGAGAGTTCGAAGAGAAGATTGGACAGATGCAGGAGCTCCATGCGGCAGAAATACTGGACATGGAGGCTCGGCATATTTCAGAGAGCGAGAGCCTTCGTAGGGACACACAGGTCCTGGAGGATGAGTGTAAGGCCCTCAAGGCGCTCATCGACAAGCTGCGCTCCAAAGAGGTGGGGGCAGGAAACAATAGCCGTGTTCTAAGTTCAGTCTACATATTAATTCTGTACATATTAATTAAATACTATGCACAATGGTCTAATTGTATACTCTTTTACAGAAAAAAAATACTTTATCATTTTATACTAACTGAAAATTATACAAAATGGTGTAATGTCAAGCAAACTGTAACTTTGCAAAGCTATGACCATTTAAACTTGACAAAAATACTAGATTTGCCTATTTTCAGGATTTCTTTTTTTGGTCCATTTTTCATTTATTTTAAAAAAGAATTCCAGGTTTCAATTGCTTCTATTTTTCCTTTGTGCTTATTTTGTTTGACCATCAACCCCAAAAGCCAAAGATATTCAATGTACAATGATATATGAAAAATAGAAAATCCTCAAATTTGAGTAGCTGAAACCAGTAAATATTTGTCACTTTTACTTGATAAGTTACTTAAAAATTAAGCAATTATCAAAATTGTTGCCAATTATTGTTTCACCTCTATCTACATTTTCATGAAATGTACAGTAGTTCAATGTTTTGAAGGTGTTACATACGAAGGAAACGTGCAAATGCTTTCTTGTATAATAATCATTTTAATTAATACGTTAAAAGAAGGATCTGAAACATGTTTTAATATTTTCTAGGCACCTTCCTTAAGACAAGACCGTCCTGCATCACAGTTCAAAGATGGCTACACAAGTGGTAAGAACACTTGATACAACACAATCACACCCAAGGGTTTACTTTATTGCTTCAAATGTTTAAATTTTTTTCATCAGTATTAATACACACCTTAAATTTCCACTGACTAGAACAAAAGAAAAACTGACAATGATTAAATGTTTTTTGTCCAGCATTCTTCATGTGTTTTCAGGTATTGCTTGAATAAACAATTTTCAGAAATAACTGGTCTTCTAACACAGTCCTGAGAGGGTTGTCTGCTTAGCTTTTCTTATGTCGCACTGTGTTTCCTTACAATGCTTTAAATAGTTTGACAATGCTAGCTAGTGTTCATTTCACACATTCCCATTTAGGCCTGCACGTAAATCATTATACAATTGCAGTCTTAATTTACTCCTGTTCACGATTTAATTTTTAAATAACTTCCTATTTTATTTTTTTAATTACTTCAATTCTCATTTAATTTTATGAGCCAACTGCATCACAAACGCTACTACTTTCTTCTGTGAGTTTTAAACATAGACTGTATAAAAAAGGTTGTAAAGTGCTGCCAAGCGCCGCGATGCTCTCCCTTCTCTTCATTGAAGCCTCTATGTTTACAGGCTTGTGGTGATGTGCAATGTGCTATAGGTGCCAAAATAAATTTATCCTTTTAAGTACAGTATATATGAATGTTGTGTTTCAACTTTTGGTTTCAAGAAAAGGTTTGTCCTCTTGCAGACAGCAGCTCAGACTACAGCCAGCGGACTGGATTTGACTTCCCGAGCTTGCAGCAGAGTTTCGGACAACTCCAGAGGGCGCCAGGAGAGAGACTGATGATCCACTGCCTGACCGGATCAAGGTCCTACCTTCACTTATTATGAACAATGTTTGATTATGCTGAAAAATAGTGATGAAAATGTTGCTGTACACAAAAATACAGTATTTGCCTGGTCTTAATGGCTGTATTAAAACACAATATCTGTAAGTTATTAGTTGTTCTAGCTGTGTGAAGGGGGAGACCATATTGTTTATTATTT
>JABXJD010000021.1:247500-432500 GCA_013375575.1 Percina caprodes | reverse complement strand
GTGCTTTCATTCAGACAGTCTTTTGTTTAAATCTGTGTTGTTATTTTTTCCTCAGCAGGCTGGCTGGCACAGCAAATCAACTGATCGCACCAAAGACTGGGTGTTCCGGCAGAAGGGTGGAAATGGTCAGACCGCGAGCTCCGCTGCGTCCCCTAACCTAACAGGTCACACCAGCGAACCACACCATGGTCCTTGGCGCACAGTCGACAAGATCCTGGGCACACTCCACCTGGTTTCCTCCAAGATCCACGTCATGGCGAACAAGACTACTGGCAGGTAATTAAAGCAGCTATAATCAGTGTTTTTATCTTAACAACGGATCATATCACACATAATCCATATTTGTATCGTGATATGCAGGACTTTTCTAATTTAGCTTTATGGAAATTAACTGGTTATTTGTACACGTGTGTGCAGGTTGACTGCAGAGGTTGACAGTGAAGAGTTATCCTGGGTGCAGTCCAATGTTGATGAGGTCATCACTATGCTGCAGCAATCCCCAGGTCTACCCTCCGTCCCTGAGGTCAGAAACAGTTTTGTTTTTTGGGATGTTTTCACTTCTACTTTGAACATGTGTGGATTTTGTAGCGTTAAGTTTTTTAATAAAAGAAAATAGGGAAGACTTAAATTGAGGAACTGTTACCTCACCTATTCGTGCACAAACTTTGGGCAAAAGTAGAATTCTCACATGCTGATGATTATTTGTTTTTCCAAGCATCTGTTATCTGTTAAGCTCCTGACTTGACCACATACGGTTGTGACTGCTTGTGTGTTTTCCGCAGAGTGTTTCCCTGCTGGCAGGAGGCTCCTCCAGCTCCGCCAACTCCCTGACGGAGCGACTGCTGAGGCAGAATGCCGAGCTGACTGGTTTCGTCAGCCGGCTGACCGAAGAGAAGAATGATCTGAGGAACCACACGCTCCGCTTGGAAGAAGAGCTCCGATGCTACCGGCAGGCTGGACTGGGATCAGGCGACAGTGTGAGTACATGACAGTAAATACTACTGATAGATATGACTGAACTTATATTATTCTAAATATTACAACACTTTGCTAAGACTGACATCAATCTTCTGGTGTACCAGAGATGTGAAAGAACTGTAACATGAAATAAGATACTAGTAGGGGCCTCATATGTGGAAAGCCATTTTCAGCTTTTCATCTCTTGTCATTCCATTTAGAAGACTCTAGACTAAATACCATTATTTGATTTCGTCCTGCAGTTCAGCAGCAGGAGAGGCGTGTCGAAGGCAGACTCGGGGGTTATGATACTTTCCCAGGAGCGGGAGGCTTGGACGAGAGAGAAGGTCCGCCTGGAGAAGGCTTTACTTCTGGCCCAGGCCCAAGTGGCCCGACTTCGTGGGGAGATCAGGACCGACGTACTGCGAGAGATGACTGGACCTGAGGCTGACAATGCTGCACTGAAGGTTCGCTAGAAACGGCTAATACATCCCTGCAATTAAGGAGTTTGGAGTTAGTTGCTTGTAGTAACTCCAAGCCAGAATGCTCTGTACAATCGTATCACTTTACTCCTTTCCTTTTCCTCCAGAGGATGTATGGAAAGTACTTGAGATCAGAAAGCTTCCGCAAAGCACTCATCTACCAGAAGAAGTATCTGCTGTTACTGTTGGGCGGCTTCCAGGAGTGTGAGGAAGCCACGCTGTCGCTGCTCTCCAGGATGGGTGGCCGGCCGTCGCTCCCCAGCCTGGAGTCCCTCAGCCAGCGCCGCCGGGGACTGATGCGCTTCCGCTCGGCTGTCCGAGTCTCTATTGCCCTCTCCAGGTAGGCAGCCAGAGCTCTGTGTTCGTTTTGGCCATTGCCATCCACAACGTCGTCATGTTAACAGATGCATATGGAGTCAAAGAGATTAGAACTTTGATTTTATTAAAGTAAAAACCTACACATTTTCTGCTCAGAATGCGTTTCCTAGTGAAGCGATGGCACAAGGCGACGGGGATAAGCTCCACATCCTCCTGCAGTGTCAACAAGAACGGCGCAGGACAGATATTAGGTAACCAAAACATATAATGTTCTTTGGTTTCTACATGTTGGGGAGAATCATTTAGAAGCAATGCTTACTACGTTTTTATTCCTCTCTCTCAGATACGGAGGTGAGAGACTCACCGTATCTTCACCCGGGCAGCGTGGAGATGTACAGGGAAAGAGGAAGTGGAGGAGTCTCCAGCGGCAGGGGCCGAAGTGGACGTGAATCCCCCAGATCGGCTGTCTCCTCACACCACAGGTGCAACATCTAATGGGGCCGCAACTAACAATTACTGTTCTTATAAATTCATCTAACAATAATTTCCATGAATCCATCTCTCTTTATAAAATGAAACCGGTAGCTGGCCCATGCCTAATCCAAAAATTCAGACCTGTTTAAAGTGACATTTTATGTCAGTTCTGTTAGTAAAAGGTTGGTGTCTGTTTTATAGGCTTCACGTGGCTGGAGACCACGGAGCGCTCACCTGTTCCCACCTGCAGAGCTACGACCCCGACCGAGCGCTCACTGACTACATCTCCAGACTGGAGGCGCTGCAGAGGAGGCTGGGGAGTGTGACATCAGGTAGGCTTATAGCATATGTAACAGTTAATACTAACCGGAGCACCATTGCCAATTTAAATGAAAAAAGAAAGGAAAAGTGTTTTTTTGTTTTGTTTTTTTTCCTCCTGGAAGAGTTTCACCACCATACTTAATAAGAGTCACAACATTGTGCGTCAGTGAAGTTTCACAAAGGAAGCTTTGAATACCAAAGCAAAGGGTTGTTTCATTAACACAATTAACACAAACATTATCTCACACAGACACACGCAAACACGTTGTTTGACATTGTGAAAGTATGTGTAGACTATTCCCTAAATTACAGTGCGTGGGAGTGAAATTGCAATTTGGAAATAATTTGCATAAAATTGTATTTTTATCATCCCAATATTTCTAGTTGTTGTGGTTTTTAACTCTGTGAACTCATTTCTCTGCAGGTGCTTCTTCATATACTCAACTGCACTTTGGCTTGAGAAGATAAGACGCTGTCGAGTTACTTTAGCTTGAGAAAACTCAGTTGCCTTTTTCTCATGCTGAGCGCTATCTTTCTGGTGTGGACTGTATCTTTCCATGTGGACCAAAACACTTTTTTTTTTACTAGTGTACGACATGTTATATTCAGGCTTTTTGTCGCCCGCACTTGAAAAACAGCTATGTTTGTAAATGAATCTGCCTCTTTGTTGTGGATGAGCTGCAATCATGTATATTTGTCTAATGCTAATTTAAGACCTTGTGATTATTAATTTATATGTTTGTGTTGTATGGGCGGAGCGTTAGGTAGAGAATGTTTGGGTTTATCGTTATGGAGGCTGCTACTGGATATTCTACACTACACTGTGTTTTGCTTAGGCCAGACTACAGAGGACATTTGTAGAGAACGTATTTTTGTAAAGCGTAGGAGCTTTGAAATTTCTGGGTATTTTGTCAAAAACTGAAATAAAAAGGACTACATTATTTGAAAGATTTGAGTATTTGTCATTTCTTCTTTATCCACTAACTAAAAGATGAGGGTTGCTGTGCCGAAACATAGTTAGTAATACATTTGGCATTAAGTGTTGATAATGGGTGGGAGCTGATTTTTTTAAGTTTCTTTATTGAAAGAAGGAATTGAACTTATTTTTTTCTTGTAAGTTGCAAAAAATACAAAATAAACCAAAATATGTCATGATAAGCACAATATTGTCAGCAAGGAGAAGACATTTAACAGTTTGATTCAAGTTGTACAGTATGAACAACAACACAGGTCGCGCAGTGAGACATTGTATCTTGGTGTTCACAATAAAGAGTCAGTGCTTGGTAACTCAACGAAAGCTCCTAATTAGTTCAGGTCACATTAAAAAAAACACTGGATTCAAAGTTTAGGCGACAGCAATAAAGTTTATATCCTCAAATGCGGTGCAATGTGGATTGCAGTAATTTGCTACCCTGGAAATCCAGAGTTCTCGCAAGAGCACAATTTGAATTTGCTCAGCGAGTTACTCTGGCATCGAGTAATGCCTTTCGTTTTGGATTTAGGTCAGGAATTCCAGGCTAGAAATTTGCTGCCATGACCTTATTCAATTTGTTTTACGATTATTTCCTTTGGCAATTTTAAAGGAAATCAATCAGTGAAAGTGTGACACAAGGGGCTCACAGCTATTTACAGTGGGTGCTGTTTGCTGTTACTGTTTCAATGTGTTTAATGGAATAAAGTAACACAGTTTTTTTGGCCATCGGGGTAAATGTAGAGAAGGCACATCTCGTGAAGCACAAATGATGAAGTTCACTGGATGCATGCTGAGAAAACCATAAACCCTCCAACCAGCCAAGTCTGGAATATGGACTAAACTAAGACTCTGCTAGGTTTTACAGTTATAAAACCACTAATTAAAACTTACAAAGGCCTCGAGGCTTCGTTCACTTAACAGATGTTTCTCCATCAAGAATTCACATTTTGAATATTAGCATCTGTTTTCAACTCAGTCATTCAGTCAGTGTGATCATCTCTGGAAACGCAAGATTCAAAAATGCATGTATTACTGTTGACATTCAGGGGGAAAAAGGTCAAAAACAAGCACACAAACTAAATGGTTGGACATTCAGGCAGAGCAAAGTGCGTTCATCTAAATGTCCCTAAATTTAAGTCCCCGGAAGTTACAGCTTCCCTTCAAACCGTCAGGTTGTTGGACTGTTTCTTTGTGTCTTTGCTCCCTGCCTCTCCCCTGTTTTCCTTCTGCCTCTCACTGTTTTCTCCTCTTGTATCTGATGACGGGGTTGTGAGGGGTGTGAATCATTGTGGTATAGTTGATTGTGGGGAAATATCCATCCACCAGGTCAAAGTCGTACATGCGCAGTAAAGTGGACCAGATGGTTTTGATCTGGACGTAGGCAAAGTTCTCCCCAATGCAGCGATGACGGCCTGAAGAGTGGAAAAACAAGGTACAATTTTGAGTTTTTTGGAGTGTAAAAAGCATTTGTACATCATTTAAATTCTAGTGTGCTCACTTATAAATCTACAGCTAAGATTTAAAATAAGTAGACAGCAAACTGAAATACAAGTTGAGAAGGCACATGCATGTTAACACTTTTTGTTAATTCAGATACGTAGTGACCATGTTAATTATTAACGAATTAAACTACTCCATGAACGTTTCAATCACAGATTTTTCTTACCGGCTCCAAACGGCACGTAGGCAAACTTCTCCCCTGCAGCGGGGTTGTCGTTGAGGTAGCGGTCTGGGTTAAACTCCATCCTCTCGGCCCAGGTGTCCTGCAGACGCTGGTTGACAGTCGGGGAGACGCAGACCTGGTGGCCCACAGGGATGGTGTATCCTGCTGCAGTCTGAGAGAATAAGGGAGTAAAAAAAACTGTGCTGAGAAATGGAGCATTAAAATAAAAAGGGAATCTATTTTATTGCTGAGGTCAAATACTAAAAGCAAAACCAAAAGGGCTAGAAAGGAGCAACTTCTAGAATATAACTGCATGTGATTCAGGACTTGTAACTGGGACAAATGTAGTTGACCAGCCAGGTGTTCTTACCTGAGGAGAGCGAGCCATCCTCATCATGGTCATGATGGGCGGGCGGAGACGCAGGGTCTCCTTCAAACAGCGCTCCAGCAAGCTGAGATCTTTCAGCTGAGAATGACACCGGGACAATATTAGGATTAACTTTCTTTGTTTCCTCTAAGCTCTTCAAAACAGCCAAGATTAACTGTTAGTTACACCAACAGTAGAAAACAATTGGAGCATAAGAAAATCTTAGGAGTAGCATCATTATAACCTGTCTCCTCCCTTTCCTCCTCATGGACTGGTCAAAATTAATAAAGTCTGTGAATTTTGGTGCATTTCCTTTAGAAAAGTATAATCTGCATGCATGATTGCAGTGTTATTATTAACAATAAGTGTAACTGCAGTAGCCTGTAAACTATCTTGATTTGGATTACAATACACATTTACAGTAAATGTTTATCGCTAATAAATGACTACAAGCAGTAGGTAGAGCAACTTCTAGTGTAGGTCACTCATAAGACAATCATAAGGGAAAACGCAGAGGTGGAGACAAGATGCAAAACTGTTTTAATTAAGTTAATGAAGAGACAAAAGTTTGAAACAGGGATGTTACGTTTTTTTTAAGTTACTGTAGGATGTTTAAATTCCATTTTGGAAATATTGATCATTTTGTATGTTATTATAATTTTGGTAAAATCAGCCCTACCTGTTCAAAGTCGAGCGACGGCAGATCTTCTCCACATGCGGCTCTCTGCTCGGCGTAGCAGCGGTCCTGCAGAGCTCTGTCTCTGGCCAGGAAGAAACCCATCCAGGCGCTGGTGGTGGAGGATGTGTGCTGACCCGCCAGCAGGAGACCAATCAGCATCCCCGCGATCTCGTTATCGTTCAGGGCTCGTCCATCTCTAAATGGAAACAGAGTGCAGAGTTATGACACTGGTGTGTGTGTTTAAGGGGCCATTATCAAATTTTAAATATTTTAGCGGAGAGCTTTCTATAGACACCTACTCAGACTTTTTGGTGATTTTCTCTGATGGTAATTTTAGCAACAGACTCTTAACACTAGCATATGCCTTTTTCTAGTTCTTACAATATGAAATGTGTCCTTCCTTACATCATTCCTCTACATCTAATTTCAGTGTCACAATGTAATGTGGTTTTAGTCTCTTTGAGTGATTAACTCAGTTACCTCTTGCTTGATTTAAATTAAGTATTAAATTAAGTACAATTACTGGTCATGGCGTGAAGTATATTGACTAGTACGATTTTTGTAATGAGAACCCTGTGATTTAGAGTTTTTTTTTTTTTAGTTAATTTAAAGATCTCAAGATCTCCTACTATCGTGTATCTTACCAAAGAGTCACAGTGGTCAAAATATAAATATAAATCTTTTATCTTAAAAAGTCTTTGGAGACATACAATTAGATGTCTAAATGTATCTAATGATCCATTTAACTGTGATCAAGTAGCATGAGCTTACATTTGACATTTTTGTCCTCGGACGCCAAAGCTTACTTGTACGTGGCATCGATGAGCGTCTGCAGGATGTCGTCCACTTTCTCTCCAGATTGTCTGCGCTTCTGAATCACTTTGAAGAAGATGTTCTTGATCTCTGTGTGAGCTCTGTCCCTTTTCCTAACAAAGAAATGCAGTTATATTATACTAGGACAGTTTATACATTGTCATATATAGGTACAGAGTCCAATCAGGTGGGACTGGTTGACATACTTTATATCTGAAAAATATTTTTCTATGTCTGGATGTGTTTTTCATCTTTAAATTACTGTTCCAGTGGGGTTTTTTTTGGACTTCTCTTGTCAATATGCAATTTGCTAATGCTCAAGTTTTTTTCCAGGAATGTCTTTCTGTCTACAGATGTGTGTCTTGAGCTCCTCTAGCAGTCCTACCTGAAGCTGGGCAGGGGCAGCCAGCCGGGCAGGAGCCAGGCAGCATGGCTGAATCCTCCGTCCAGGTCGGCATAGAGCTGGGCCACTCGCTCATTCAGCATGCTGCGGATCTCCTTCCCATGTAGGCAGCTGCTGGCCGTCAGGATGATCAGCTCAGACAGAGCCTCAAACAGGTCTGACAGGCAAAAAGTAAATTCAGTGAGAACCAAAACGGGCAACAATCCAGAGCATTCAGACAGATAAACAATCAGTTATCATTTCACAGATATTTTGTATCAATAGAATAGTTATTTCTTATCATTACTCAATTATTTTTTATGGGTTATCCATTTAAGTTGTACTGTTTTGGAGTCAATAAAAGGCTGCACAACCATTAAGGGACTAACTTTACAAACTCCACAAAACTTTATAGTTTTGGTAAAGGTTATAGTGATAAAAACAAGCTGGAAAGACTCTCATTAAAAGTGGATTATGTCACTTGTCAATTTTGTAATACTCATGATTTAATCAAGTTATTTGTGAAGGATCTTACTTTTCTCCCCGCTGTCTCCCCATCTCTGAAAATACTCAATGGTCTCTGCCTCGATGATTTTCACATGTTGCTTAAAATGAGCGATGTTCAGTCCGGTCTTTAACATCTTCTTTTGTTCCAAAAAGATCTGCAAATACATTAAAGAAATAATGTATTATAGTTGCAATGTACAGTGATTCATTTTATAGCATTTAATAACTTTCACTGGTTTGACTCTTTCTTCCTGACTTGTTAATAAACATGATTTTACAATTGAGGTGGACTCACAGGGTTTGGCACATCATAGGCTACTCCTTTGCCAAACACTGGAGTGGTCAGTCTGGAGTAGACGTCCTCGGCATTCAGGTCCTCATTCTTGCTGTTAAACATCAGCGTGGCGGCTTCACTGCCCAGCAGGTAGGTGAATGTACTCCCCACCATGGTGAAACTGAACACAGGGCCGTACTGTGGGTGGGCAGCAGAGACAGGGGGTTAATCACAGCTTGGGGGTCAGGACAAAATTTATCTCTTATATCAAATTTCTCTAATATGTTTACATATTTTCACGTGAACTACTGCATATTTTAAGTATTTTAGGCCTCTAAGACCTATTCATATTACATTTTATTTTAAGTGCTGATCATAAACTATGTAAATACAACTGGTGTCACAAGTAGACACTGTATAGTTTTTAGGCATCACAAGTTAAACAATGTGGTAAGGTCAAGTGTGTGAGAGGCAAAACAAGATAGAGACAAGAATTATTTTCTTTGCATATGCAAACTGCAAGATGGGGCTGCAACTAACAATTATTTTCATTTCCAATTTACCTGTGTTTTATCTATATTAGTTGATGAATCATTTGTTTTGGTTTCTGGTCATTGATTGTAACATGGTCAACAATATTTTTGTTAAATATCATAAAAGAGTACGAAAACATGCAAATATTTACATTTGAAAAGCAGGGACAGTGAATTATTTTGCATTTTTGATAAAAGCTCTTGAAGAATTGATGTTTTACCAAAACAGTTTCAGAAGAATCATTTCAGTTGTAGTCTAATACTTACTTTTTCATAAGCATTTTCAAGAAATTCAATGGGGCTTTTCCCAAATGCAATGGCATGACCCAGGAAGGGGATGCTGGAGGGTATGTAAGGTGGGTATTTCTGCAAAAAAGAATATAATAACAATGGATGATAAATACAAACTGACAGACGAATTTCAACCACCATTTATGGAGAAAAAAAGCATGTTTGAGTAACTTACCAGATCACTGTCAGAGGACTGTTTAAGCAGCACTTTAGACATATATCCCAGAGTAAGAGTGATGACAGAAGCTGCCAGCACCACGGATGTCAGGTTGTCGCTCATTTTCCCAACAGTGTCCCCGAGCAGTTTACTGCTCAATTCATACAAGTGAATAGACATTATAGCTTCCTCCGCTGGATCAAGCGTCTCAAAATAACAGTCCCACAGACCAACTAAAGCCTGGAAGAAATTCGCTCTGTAGAAGGAAGAGGAACGTCCACTTATTCAAAGTTTCCACGGCTGATAAATGTCCAGTTCATCTGATCTAATGCTCATGTAGAGTGGACGTTGGCAGTATCTCCCCAACGTCTTTACCTGTCAATAGTCGTCCTTCCCCCGCCTGACCAACGGAGGCTTTCTATTGGCTGATCAACGCGTGTCTGTCAAGCGACCGCCGCTGTGATTGGCTGCCGGTACCTGAACCGATGTCTTGCTATATGATGTCACGCAGAACCAACGTGATCTGCGCCATCGATTGTAAGGTTTTTTAAACATTTAATATCAAACTCGCTTTACTTTGCTTTAAACGATTTCCTTTGCCTTAAAACACGTCACTGCGTGCGGTTAAAAGTTTCCACTAATTTTCGGCGTCCCAGAGAGATATCGAAATATAATATGTGCCAAGACATTTTGCAGTCAGTTGGCAGTGTATTTCAGGCGAATTAATAAGGATGTACCAGCTAGCTTTAAATTAAAAGATTTAACCAATTAGCATTGTGGTTAATTAGAAAAGCTAAATGTATATGTATATATATCTTAAGAAAAGCACGTTAAGTTAGACACGTGAAACATGTAAAATGTTTTACACCCTAAAAAGCTAAATGACATACCTGGTAAAGTAGGCTTTAGAATTTTTATTTTATGACATAGGCTGTACTTTTTTAATGAGGTATATGTTTTCAATATCCATATGAGCCAAACAACATAAGCATGTTCTATACTATAAACAAAATATATTCACACTATTGTATTATGGCATTGCTACAAGGTCATTAATGTTTTATTAATAGTACTATAGTATAATTTTTAGTACTCAAATATTTGCTACTTTTAATAACATTAAAAGACAAAGTATTCTGTTTAACATTAACCAGTTCCATAGTTTCATCATCTAAACATGATTTTCTATTATCCTGAATGGTTTCAGTTTAAAGCCATTGGTGATTTATATATTGTATTGTGTCAACAATCCACACATCAATAACAGGTAATGTTCCAATTTTGCTTTGTTTTCAACACAAACTCCCAATACATCCTTATGCATCCATCAATCAGTTTATTAAAACACGTTAAATAAACATATTTACATGCACTCAAAATATTCAACTCGTCAAAATACACAATGTGAGGTTGTAAAAGATATCTGTAAGCATAACATACAAAATGAGGCGCTTGTGGAGCGGACGACTTTGCTCTTCATCCAGAGTTATTGCAGTCAAGGGAGAGTCAGTGAGAAGAACCTGCACTGGGATCTATGGCAGCTGTGGTTTCTTTAAAAGGTTTTCAGCCGTAAGCATATTTGTCCGTTACACTTTTATCATTTGGTGTTATTTGTCCACTCAGCTTCATCAAAAGCTTCACAATAAGGCCAGCCTATAAGGAAATAATGAACATAAGAGAGACATTGTTTATGTTACAACTTCTTTTCAACGTAAACATTTGAAATTGAGCGGTCATCCTTGAGAAGGGACTTTAAAATATTCAGCATTATAAATGCACTCTGGGTTGTTTACAGTCATGATTTTTATTCATATATTCTGGAACGTCCTGGAGTAGTTACCTGTTTTGTGTGCACAATAAAGTTCATTTTATTGTCACCACTGTGTATCTGGAAGTACTGGTCAGCGTGTCCAAGCTGCCACATGAATGTGCTATACTCTAAGCTGATGAGAAGGACCTGGGAGTGCAGAGGTTTAACAAATTATCATACTGAGCAGCACGCACAAAAGAGAGACATCAAACCAAATGTTCAGTTAAAAACACAAAGAAGAAACAATATTTTAAATTTACAGAACCACGAAAATAATAATAAGAATGTTTAAATGAAGTCAAATATTCAGTCCAGTCAGCTTGTGCTGCAGATTTGCAGGGAACATTTGGAACGGTTGGTGTTTTAAAAAATAGAATAAAAGAGGGCGATACCTTGGTCTCCATATTCATGAGGTGCAGCCCCTTTGTGTTGACCCCGACATAGACGCGGATAACTTTGTGGTTGCTGGCGCTGGCCTTGGTGTAGACCTGGCCCGTGAAGAAGGCCGCTCCGTAGGTCGGGATGTCCCAGCAGTTCTGCAGAAAGAGTCGCTGCAGGTGGTGCATCTCTTTACTCACCCCCTCACTGTTGCTCAGGGCCTGTCAGAGAAGGAGAGAACAGTCTGTCAATAGCCAGAAGTGGGTTTCAGGACTAGTGTTACCAGAGGATCTCATTTAATTTAGAAATTACAACCGTGGCAGATTCGCACAGGATTAGGATCACAGACAACCTCCACAACTATTACAAATTAATAAAGGTCCACAGGTAATACCAGTCCCCTGCAAATAGGGATTAAGAGGACACTGTACAGTGAAAATTTCAATCGTACTTTATATTCATGTAGTATCCTGTTGGTCCAGTGGTACGCTTTGCTTTTCACCTTGGATATCGGAACAATTGATTTCAGATTTTCCTCACTGTTGAAAACAAAACAGAAAAATCAAGCTTTTTTTTCTTCATAAGACAACTCAAGCAGAATTCCCTTAAGTGGGACATATATAAAATAAAATAAATAAAGTTGGATTTGACATCACAGACTAAAAGGTTAATGTGTGTAAAACTGTGTTTTACTTGAGGAACCCTTGCTTATGCTTCTTGCTCTCATAGCTGCCATAGATGATCTGCAGGAGGAGGCTGGCCAGTGTGATCAGCTTGCTGTCTGGAGCAGGAAAAAAGCCTTTCAGGAGGCAGTGACGGGCCTCGTCGAAAAGAATGAGGATGGCCAGAGGATCCTCCACCTTGGAACAAAACAGTGAATAGCAGAGTGATGACTAACACCTGACAGGTGTCGAGTAACAGAGTCAATCACCATCCCACATTTCAATAATAAACAAGCTGCTTCTTGTGCTAAAAGTGTGCTACCTTTTTCTCAACTTCAAGAGGCAGCCGGACGTCCCTACGGAGGAAAAGCTGAGGAGTTTCCCTTTGAGGATCCAGCACCGTCAGGTCTGTCACAATCTCTGTCCAGATCCGCAGGTGCTGCAGGGGCTTGTGGTACGGCTTCAGCTGCAGGTCTGACACACAAAATGCACACCAATGTTACTACAATCTTATTTTTTGCAATGATAACATTCTTCAAAAAAGGCTATTTGCACACATGAAGTTGAGATATTTTGAGGTTAAAGATACAAAGATGTCTCCATATACTTATTCAATCTTTTAGTATTATGGTCACTGAATTCAAAAGCAAAACATAACATTTGATAAAACTTTTCTGGTATAAAAACAGTGTGTCAACATGTCGCTCTTTCATGCGTCTTATGAGTGAACTCACGGAGGTTCTCAGAGCAGATCCAGATGGTGAAGTACTGCTGGGTGTCCTGGGAAAGACGCATGCCTTCCATGATCTGCTGCACCGTTGTGTTGTTGCCGTGCTTAAGCTCCACAGAGCGATATGAGCCGTCCATACGGTAGATACGCACCTTCTCATACTGTGGATAACACAACCACACATAAATACCATAAACAAAACCAATTGAAGCAGCTAAGTCCTTTCTTATTAAAAAAAAAACCCACATATTTAAAAAAAGATCTGCAGGAGACCTTGGACTAATCTTGAAAAGATAGCACCATCTAGTGACCAACTATGTATCTAAACTATGTTTAGATACAGTAAAAGTGAACTTCAATTTCAAGCAAACTTTATTTTCATCTTCTTATTACAAATACAGCAATTAGATTTGAGTCTGATGTGTGACTCACTGGTTTGCTGTTGGCTTGCTGCAGAAGCTTCACCGTCTCCTCCCATTCGTTCTGTTTGTTCTCCTCACACACCTGAAGAGGTGATCTCTTCTGCTGGTCTTCTATGTGCTGTTGGTGGAAAAGTCAACAGTGTTAACGGGTTATCGTCTTCCAGTATAATTGCATTGTGAAATCATCCATTGCAGCTTTGGGAAAAAAGAAGAAGACAGCAAAATGTTGAGACAACCCCAACGTCACATTTCGTACCCGGTCGATCTCTGGGTGCTGCAGCAAGAGTTGCACTATCTCTGCGTGGCCTCCTCTGGCTGCAAAGTGCAGAGGAGAGCTGAGCTGGCCATTCAGCAAGTTTGGATTACAGTTACCTTTCCCCAGTAACAGCTTGGTTGCTTCGACTTTACCGTGCCTGAATGAAACCAAACTGAACTTTACCACAACTCATCATAAACAAGACAAACCAAAATCCAAGAAAATAAGAGCTTTTGGATAAGCGTCAGGCTCACCAGCAGGCGTAGTGAATGGGAGCCCAGTGGTCACTGTCCAGCTGCTTGACAGAGAAACCACTGTCCAGAAGCTTAGACAGCAGGTCTATGTCTCCTTCACAGGCACTGCGGTGGAGGGGAAAGTCGTCCACCCACTGGCGCTCCCTGCAGAGAATTCTTTTTAATATCATTTTAAAAAGGCATTTCTTTTTTTGACTGCATGATGTGAGGTGGAAAGAAAAAGAAGAAAAGGATAGTTAGGAAAAAGTTGCAAAGGCCATTGCCAAACCTTTGACACAAAGAAATGAGACACAAAGAAGAGCAGAAATGGACCTGGAAGTGACAGTAATAATAATGTGGTCCATGTAAGAATAACCCCTCACTTGTCTTCTGCCACACAGTTAGAACCATGTTGCCACTTCTCCCTGTTGGGGATCTGGATCTTGGAGTAATCGGGCGCTCCGAGCCCAAAGTACGGGTTGATGATAACTTTGTCCACCTGTAAATAAAAGGCCAGACGAGCAGGAGAGTAGGGTAGAAAGGTAGAGTAATTTAGGTCCCAGTCGAAAGAGAATTACATTTACAACAAAACATCCATTTCTATCTTTTGGACAACCAATCTCCACTGGCATATTACATAAAATATGTCCATTTCTCATCCTTTTCATTTGTTTGTACAAAATCTGACTCACCCGGTTGGTGTACTGCAGATCAGAGCCGTAGAGCGGGTTGAGGATGCACATGTCTGCCTTCTCCAGTGACATCATTTTGCTCTTGATTTCCAGAGCAGTGTAGCCCATGTGCAGACCCTCTTCACTCAGTTTGCCCTCGCTGCTGTAGGCTGGGTTGCTCACGTTGGTCTTCACCCGCTCAACAGGTGCTGGTCTGAACAGAGCGTGGATGGCGTGAGGCACAGTGTGCTGCTCTGCTAGCCATCTATGGAGGTCAAAGAAGCAACGTTAAAGCTCGGTTTCTCCAAAGCCTAACCTGAGAAGTTTTTTCAAATTATCCTCACTTGTCTAAAGCCAGAAGCATTTTGGAGGTGACTGAGCAGAAATGAATGCTGGTCTCGCTGCACACCCGCATGATGTCCTGGAAGCAGTAGAAGCTTGGGCTCCCGGCAATGTACGCAGGCTTGCTGTTTTCTGTTCAGAGTGATTTATTAATATACATAATATAACGTATACAAGTACTGTATGTTAAGTATTTGGTACAATAACCAAAGCATCGCTTTAGTAAGACAGATTCTTTGTTTTTTTGCTCACCTTTAACACTGACTGGCACAACAAAAAGCGAGGCCTCTTTTCCTTCATTGGCTCCATCAAGGAGGAATTTCTTCAGATGCACCACACGCTTTCCTGAAACACAAAATGTTGCTTATCTCATTGGTTCCTAATCTTAGAGGTCAGCTCAAAGATGTACAGCCTGTGACAAGGGGTCATGAGTAGACAATCCCTTTACTTTAAAGAGTCACAAGCCAGAAAAGTTTGCGAGCCACTGGTTTATATGACAGTCAGCAGTGGTGATACTGTATGCATGCCTTCGATTAAAAATACAATGAGTGTGAATGTCCTTAATGTCCCACACTCACCTATAAAGCCTTGGTTATTGGATATCGGTCTGATTGTTTCATCAACATAATCCAATATGGATTTGGATTTGTCTCCTGCTGCTTGGATCTTTGTCGCCAGGAGGACTTTCTTTCTTTTCTTCTCCTTCCCCTCCAGAGGCACCTCAATCAGAAGGATCTTTGCAGGAACCAAAAGAAACATGGAAACTGGGTTAGAAATACTGGACTGGAAACACTGGTTGAACACCTGTTTAGACGTCATTGGCTATTGTTTGTATTCTGTTTCATTGTATGGTTTTAGAAAAATTATGTAATGGTAATTGTTGGTCATTGGGTCATAATTTATAATATTGGTAATTCTTTTTTGGGGGGACATTTGTAGGCCTTTATTATGATAGGACAGCTAAAGACACGAAAGGGGTGAGAGTGGGGGAATGGCATGCAGCAAAGGGCCGCTGGCTGGAGCCGAACCTGCAACCACCGCTTTGAGGAGCTCACTCGGCCACATAATATTGGTTAAGATTTATTTATTTGATTATGACACTGCACATTAATCAACATTTTTGTAAATGCGCCAGTGTTTGCCAGTCGGCTAATTTTCAACTGTAGTCAGAAGGCAGAAGTGCTAACCACTGAGCCACCATGCTACCATGGTAATTGGTAATTCAAGAAATGGTCCTTATTGTCCAGTCCAACTACACATGGAAACTTTAAAACTTATATTAAGCTTCTGTAATTTAGATCTCTCAGTAGAAATATTAACTTTCTCTTTGTCCCTTCCATTTTAGATTTCTTTTTTTTTTTTTTAATTGGCTTAGATGTTGAGGCCAGCAGGCGATCTGCTGCCAGGCTCAGCACATTACCTCATAGGCTTTGGCTCTGTACTCCTTTGAGCTCAGGCTGACTTGACTCTTTGGGCGAATGACTGCAACAAACACATCCTCGGGGTTGTCCTCGTTGCCCATACTGCTGACTCTTTCTCAGTCCTGACAAAATGTTCTACACAAGGGCCACATGCTGTGGAGATGCATCCCTGAAACAGAAGATCACAGGAGGAGTCAATAGTTTCACGACTGCCACCCAGCTGAAGGTTAAATCTGGGCAATTCTGACAAAACAAAACTCAAAATAACTTTACTCTTTTATAATGAAATACTAGAAATGTGGTGAGCCTTGGGAATATCTTTTTGGTGTTTTATACACTATTTAGGCTAAGGAAAATAAGTTAGTATATATTAATATAGTTAGTTTGCATCTAATCTATATCTAATTTTAAAAATTGAATTGTCCTAAATCATATTTCAAGCAAAAATGTCAAACATTCCCTAAATCAGCTTCTCAAACGTGAGGATTTGCTGCGTTTCTATGTCTTGATATTATAGGCTACATTATAGACCGAAATGTCTATTAATTGAGACAATAATTGATTAATAATGAAAATACTGAGTGCTGACCAAATTATCTCATTTCCTTTAAAAGGGTCAAGCCACTTGTGGACATTGCATTACTTACTGTAATTGTAATGCAATTTTTAAGAACCAGAACTTACAACGTTTGAGGTACATGATTGTAATACATTAAAAATATATTATTTTAGTCAAAACACAACCGTGTAACCAACAGTAATAGTTGGTAAAAGAAAAGAAGTAAAGTCACCTGTGATATGGTCACGACATCCATCACATAGAGGCTCATAGCAACTCTTACTATGCCTTATAAACGTGTCATAATTCATTTCGCAGGTAGGCTACAGGCTTCAGGTTTTACCCACTCTTCAAAAACATACAAAGAAATAACACTATAGTAACAAAAATAACCCTCACCTCAGAAATCAACATGTTCAGATCAGAGGGAGGTCACGCCCCGGAAACCCAACTCTGTTGTCTTTGAACAGTTATCACACAAATTAAATTAAATGCTGTAAGACTACACCTGGATCAAATCGATACATTTTCTCGTCCCCAATAAACACGATCAACTTTTAGGACTGAATCAGCGGCTGTAGCCGGGATGCTACACTTCTCATCACCGCTTTTCCTCTCGTTGAGCGGATGAAACTTACCGAAAGCGACGTGACTTTTTCTTCAAACAGACCAAACACAGCTTTTCTCGGCTCTCGGCGAGTTTTACCATGTTGAATTTAACAGCCCGCAGCCGACAGACTGCTCCAGATAAACTTCCAGAGCACGTATTATATTGAAGTAGCTGCTAGGCCTGTAAGTTAACTTGGGGCAGGGCTGCAGAGACAAACAGAGGAATCGCGTTACGTCTCATGACAGCGACTCCGATCAGACAACAGAGGACTCTGGTGGTGAGGGGGACTCAGTGCGCCACCATTAGGTTTTATAAATCATGTTTTAATGTTAAACATAGCATTGTAGCACAGTGAATTCTTAGAATTAATTAGGCCAGTAGCCTATCATCAATGTTTATATGTTTATATGATAGATAGATAGATAGATAGATAGATAGATAGATAGATAGATAGATAGATAGATAGATAGATAGATAGATAGATAGATAGATAGATAGATAGATAGATAGATAGATAGATAGATAGATAGATAGATAGATAGATAGATAGATAGATAGATAGATAGATAGATAGATAGATAGATAGATAGATAGATAGATAGATAGATCAGAATCAGCTTTATTGGCCAGGTATGAAGACACATACAAGGAATTTGTCTTTGGAGCATCGTTGCTCACAATGTGCTTACACATACAAAACAACCAAAACAGAATATACACACTAATATATACATACTCTAAACAGAATAATACAGAGGCATGAGTGCAATGAAGGTTCAATAAAAATTGTTTAAATGTGGAGCATAGTGCAAAGGATACTGGGATAAATAGTATTATGTTATTATAATTACAATATGAACAGTATGAACATTATGAACAGTTCTGAAATAGGAAATGAGAATGATGAATAAATAACAAAAAATAAGTGAGATGTGAGAATGGGAATGATGAGTAAATAGTAAATAATAAATAATAGTGAGATATGAGAATGAGAATAATGAATAATACTAAATGAATAATACTAAATAAGTGGAATAATAGTGGAACCAGTAAACAGGTGCTGTTTGGAGACAGTGTTACTGGGATATTGACCAGAATTGAACCTGACACTGTGGGTCAGCTGTTCATCAGAGAGATGGCTTGTGGGTAGAAACTGTTCCTGAGTCTGTTGGTTTTGGCATACAGTGCTCTGTAGCGCCTACCAGAGGGGAGAAGCTGGAACAGGTTGTGTCCGGAGTGAGATGGGTCTGCAGTGATGGTTCCTGCCCGTTTCCTGACTCTAGAAGAGTATAAGTCATGAATGGAGGGCAGGTTGGCACCAATGATCTTTTCTGCAGTCCTAACTCTCCATTGTAGTCTGCTCCTGTCCTTTTTGGTGGCAGATCCAAACCAGACAGTGATGGACGTGCAGAGGACAGACTGGACGATGGCTGTGTATATGTGGACCAGCAGCTCCTTAGGCAGGTTGAGCTTCCTGAGCTGGCGCAGGAAGTACATCCTCTGCTGGGCCTTTTTGATGATGGTGTCTGTGTTGGGCTCCCACTTCAGGTCCTGGGATATAGTGGATCCCAGAAACCTGAAGGATTCCACAGCAGATACAGGGCTGTTGAGTATGGTGAAGGGGGGAAGAGTGGGGGGTCTCTTCCTGAAGTCCACGATCATCTCCACAGTTAAGCTCAAGGTTGTTCTGACTGCACCAAAGAGCCAGCTGATCCACCTCCCGTCTGTAGGCCGACTCATCACCGTCCCGAATAAGGCCTATGACCGTTGTGTTGTCAGCGAACTTCAGGAGTTTAGGTTGCAGGATGTAATGCAGTCCCAAGTTGACTGCATCATCCACCGACCTTTTAGCCCTGTAGGCAAACTGCAGGGGGTCCAGCAAGGGGACTGTGATGTCCTTCAGGTGGGCCAACACCAGTCTTTCAAAGAACTTCATGACTACAGATGTCAGGGCGACAGGCCTGTAGTCATTTAGACCAGAGATGGAGTTTTTTTTGGGGACTGGGATGATTTTGGAGCATTTGAAGCAGGAGGGAACTTCAGATAGCTCCAGAGATCTGTTGAAGATCTGAGTGAAGATGGGGGCCAGCTGGTCTGCACAGATTTTCAGGCAGGATGGTGACACACCGTCTGGGCCAGGAGCCTTCCTGGTCTTCTTCCTCTGGAAGAGCTGGCGCACATCCACTTCACAGATCGTGAGTGCAGGTGAGGGGTCAGAGGGGGGGAGGTGACAGCGTACAGGTGGGGGATGGTGACTGACTGAAGTATGAGTTGGTGAGTTGGTGTGGGGGAGGGGTGTGACTGTGGGTTTTTCAAACCTACAGTAAAAGCTATTCAGCCAGTTGTTGAGGACCAGCAGTGTTGGGGGATGGTCTCCTGTAGTTAGTGTCTGCCGGCCTCTCCACACTGACCGAGGATCGCTGTTTGTAAAGCTGTTTTCCAGCTTGTTAGCATAGCTCCTCTTAGCTGCTTTGATCTCTTTGGTCAGTGTGTTCCTGGCCTGGTTATTCAGGACTCTGTCCCCACTTCTGAAGGCCTCCTCTTTTGACTGACGATGCTGCCTAAGTCTTGCTGTGAACCAGGGTTTTTGGTTCTTGTATGTGCAGAAGGTTTTAGTTGACACACACATGTCCTCACAAAAGTTGATGTAAGATGCCACAGTGTCAGTTAGTTCGTCCAGATCCGTGGCTGCAGCCTCGAAAACAGTCCAATCAGTACAGTCAAAGCAGGCCTGTAAATCCAGCTTTGACTCGTTGGTCCATCTTTTTACCCTCTTTACAACAGGTTTAACAGATTTTAGTTTCTAGATAGATAGATAGATAGATAGATATATAGATAATACTTTATTCATCCCACAGTGGGGAAACTCCCTTGTTACAGCAGCAGCGGTTTTCTACAGTAAAAGCAAAAAAACAACAAGTAAAACACACAAACAAACAGGCCAAAAACAGCAAGAGCCAAGCTACGAATGTAACAATATGAGCATCCATAGCTGCCCACTTGCTTAAAGTGTCGATGTGACTACGAAAAAAATAGCAAACAAAAATACCGTAAAAACCCTAAAAAGATGTAGAAAACTCAATTCTTTTGCATTTTACTATATATATATATATATATATATATATATATATATATATATATATATATATATATATATATATATATATATATATATATACATATACATACATATATATATACATACATATATATATATATATATATATATACATATACATACATATATATATACATACATACCTATATATATATATATATATATATACACTCACCGGCCACTTTATTAGGTACACCTGTCCAACTGCTCGTTAACACTTAATTTCTAAGCAGCCAATCACATGGCGGCAACTCAGTGCATTTAGGCATGTAGACATGGTCAAGAGAATCTCCTGCAGTTCAAACCGAGCATCAGTATGGGGAAGAAAGGTGATTTGAGTGACTTTGAACGTGGCATGATTGTTGGTGCCAGAAGGGCTGGTCTGAGTATTTCAGAAACTGCTAATCTACTAGGATTTTCACGCACAACCATCTCTAGGGTTTACAGAGAATGGTCCGAAAAAGAAAAAACATCCAGTGAGCGGCAGTTCTGTGGGCGGAAATGCATTGTTGATGCCAGAGGTCAGAGGAGAATGGACAGACTGGTTCGAGCTGATAGAAGGGCAACAGTGACTCAAATAACCACCCGTTACAACCAAGGTGGGCAGAAGAGCATCTCTGAACGCACAATACGTCGAACTTTGAGGCAGATGGGCTACAGCAGCAGAAGACCACATCGGGTGCCACTCCTTTCAGCTAAGAACAGGAAACTGAGACTACAATTTGCACAAGCTCATCGAAATTGGACAATAGAAGATTGGAAAAACGTTGCCTGGTCTGATGAGTCTCGATTTCTGCTGCGACAGTCGGATGGTAGGGTCAGAATTTGGCGTCTACAACATGAAAGCATGGATCCATCCTGCCTTGTATCAACGGTTCAGGTTGGTGGTGGTGGTGTCATGGTGTGGGGAATATTTTCTTGGCACTCTTTGGGCTCCTTGGTACCAATTGAGCATCGTTGCAACGCCACAGCCTACCTGAGTATTGTTGCTGACCATGTCCATCCCTTTATGACCATAATGTACCCAACTTCTGATGGCTACTTTCAGCAGGATAATGCGCCATGTCATAAAGCTGGAATCATCACAGACTGGTTTCTTGAACATGACAATGAGTTCGCTGTACTCAAATGGCCTCCACAGTCACCAGATCTCAATCCAATAGAGCATCTTTGGGATGTGGTGGAACGGGAGATTCGCATCATGGATGTGCAGCCGACAAATCTGCGGCAACTGTGTGATGCCATCATGTCAATATGGACCAAACTCCCTGAGGAATGCTTCCAGCACCTTGTTGAATCTATGCCACGAAGAATTGAGGCAGTTCTGAAGGCAAAAGGGGGTCCAACCCGTTACTAGCATGGGGTACCTAATAAAGTGGCCGGTGAGTGTATATAATAGGCTGATTTATATTTGTAAATAAATGTTGGATTCATGTGAAGACATTTAAATCTTTTACAAAAGACTTTTAAAATATTAACAATAATATGGTGCCCCCCTTGCAGTAACTTTGAGGATCCCTAGTGGCCTTGCCACGTGTGTTTGGTGTTAGTTGTGTTAGTAGATTTAGTTACCAATGGACGACCCAGACCAGCTGTTATCTCCTTTTTGCAGTTTTTATGCTATATAAGCTTATCTGCATTTCCCACTGGTTATACCCCTCATTAATGGGTTGAATTTCTTTACATATTGTTAGACATAAAGACACAAATAGTTTATATGAGTTTATTGTTTACCTGGTATCTTAATAGCGATTTAATTTCATGTAGGGTAAGGTATATTCAACAGAAGTACTGGGAGCTGTTTTTCCAGAATTCAAAGTATGTATGTAGTAATTCATGTTCAATTCAGAGCTATGCCCAGATACACAGCCTTATGACCAATTCACGATTGTTGGTGTTAGTGTGGATGAAATGTATTTCAACAATTTCAATAATATACAATTTTATCAACTAATAATATGTACATTTTAATTGAAGAGATTGTATAAAACTTCAGCATACATTGACATGTAACAAGAAGCAACTGAAACATATAGTGGTCTCTTTTAAACAAAAAATGACATACAATGTTGATACAATAACTAAAATGCTGCAATAAGAATATCAGGTGCAGCTCAAGTAGTGCACAAATGAAAGCATGGCTTTGGTTTTATTTAGAAATATATATAGGCCTATATTATAACATATTTTGTCTTTTTTCATTGGTCATTCAGGACGAGTTGTCTTTGCACTGACTGAGCACCTCCTGCATCTTCTGTTGGATGTCCTCAACCCTCTTGGTCCACTTCTCCCGCACTTCGTCTTCGTCATCCTCTGTAACAGCTGTGTAGGCCATGAGGGCGATGAGGCCCAGGTGGAACAGGTGGGCAATGTGTGAACAGCGGCGCTCCATGATCTCACGGTCCCCGTTGC
The DNA here is from genome assembly GCA_013375575.1 of Percina caprodes. Classification (NCBI taxonomy): domain Eukaryota; kingdom Metazoa; phylum Chordata; class Actinopteri; order Perciformes; family Percidae; genus Percina; species Percina caprodes. The sequence continues at coordinate 409,685 of JABXJD010000021.1, read as the reverse complement.
AGTTGTCCAGGTACACCTTTAGCAGGGGTCTTCCAAACAGCAACTTGCTACCCATCACACCACGGTAGTACACATCCAGGCTCATGTCACTCTTGTCCCTCTCATAAATCTTCTCAAAGGTCTTCATGTAGCGTTTGGTGTTGTCTGGATCTTTCTTCACCTGCAACACCATGTTGTTGAAGGCAGTGTACTGGTGCTTGATGTACTCCTCGTACTTGCCGTATGTTTCGTTTACCTCGTCGATGCGGATCTGCCTCAGGCATTGTTGGTTCTTTTCAGAGATGCTCTCCAGTTTGGTGTGAAGTGGCTGGAATTCCTTGTCTAGAGCATGGCCCTCCTCAGTAATTAGGCCTTTGCGAGCCACCCCAACCAAGGACGAGACTATGCCAAAGATGGGGTCGATGGAGGAGGCAAAAGAGGACACCTTCTCTACGCAGAACAGCACCTTGACTGCAGTTTTCTTGATCTTCTCTGCATCAGCCATCACTGCTGCTTTTCTTCTGCCACGTTAAGGTTCACAAAAAGTGAGCTGGAAAGATACAAAAATCACCATATGTTCAAAGTACAATTAGTATAGTTTTAAAACTGAATCTGTACTCTGCATGGTAGCTTCAGCTTCTGACCACAATCTAAAACTTTACCAAAAGGATTGGTCACAGAGGGTCTCAAACGTTGCTTCTTTCTGCATTACCCTAAAAATTAAACTCTTGGCTGTTACTACAGCACACATGTCACCAGCTGCTGCATACACGCCATATTGCAGAAGGTGTCATCTTACAGTCTAATGTAACCAGCAACAGGTCACAATGAGTGTTCACTTTGTCTGCAGTGTTACACATAGCTTTAACATGTGAGCAGAGGAGGAAACTAGAACTCAAAGTAATTATTATTATTTGATTAATTGTTTGGTTTATAAAATGTTGCAAGAAGTTAAAGGATGATGTAGAGCATCACAATTTCCCAAAGCCTAAGTTGACATGTTGACGTTGATTGTTTTGTCTGAACAGACTAAAATCCAAAGATATTTAGTTTAATATCACAAAAAGATTTAAACTACTTGGAAGTGCTGGAACCAGTGTTTTTTTTTGGCATTTTAGCGTTAAAAAAATTACTTGAGCGATTAATCTATCATATTAATAGTTGTCTATTATTTTTTTTTGTCAATTGATTAATTAACTAATTGTTGCAGCTAAAGATTAAACTTTTTTTTTCCACAAGGAACAACAGAATTAAGCATTTAGTTAAAATAGAGCAAATATTATCTTTTGGGAAATAATTTTACAAAATATTGTTTAAAATAAAACACTTAAATGCAGTATTACAGATGACCTGACTAGCTTTTGACGACAAACCCAAATCAATCTTTGTTGCATCTTTCTCATAGTTTTGACATTGATCATCCTTTTCATTGTTGTCCTGCAGGAAAAAATAAACAGTGGGTGTGTCTTCTTAACATGTTACACAAGAAAGACTGGAAATAAACAAATGGTTACATCTCGTGATGTTAAGATGTATATTCTCTATTCATTTAAATAACCTCCAGTGGTTATTTGGTACCATTAAATTTAATTAAGGATGTACTATTTTGCTTGGTTTCGAGCCTCTCTCATTTCCTGATTCCCAACCACACACGCACATAAATCAACCATCTTTCACATTCATTTTAACAGTCTTTGCTGACTCAGCTATCAAACAGAGTTTAAACATCCTTCAGATCATAGATTAGAAAGCACTGAGACAACAGATATTTACTCACCAGTGATAAAACTGTTGGAATCACTCTGTGTACTGAAGCCGTCTGACTTTCCTTTCTACCATTTTCCTCACTAGTCAAATAAGGACAGCCTCTTCCTGCCAAATAGGGGAGTTAACATGAGGAAGTGACTCATGCATGCCGCGTGCTGATTGGATGAGGGAAGATCCTCCAAATGGACTGGCTGCAAGCTCCAACCACAGGCTGCAACTCAGGCAGTGAATGACAGGGTATGTTTTTCATTGTGTTGTTTTACTCACTGTTCCCCACACCTTCCAAACCAGTATGGGTGACCAGATACCACAGTGATTATTAGTATCGAAGTAGAACACAATGTCACACTTTACAACCAGGAAACAGGATCAGTTTTATGTCCGAGTATCACTGAAAATGCCAGATTGATACATTTAAACATATCCTTTAGCAGTTACATTCACAGAACACTAAGGATGTAAAGGGTCAGTTCTCCCAAATTACAGAAGATTCATTTTCTCACTTATAAAAGAAGGATGGATTTGGTTGCACTTGCCAAGGTTTTAAAATACAATGGAATTATTTTAATTTTTTTGCTGTGCTCACCGCATTAAACATTACAATTTAACATTTCTCCAAATAGAATTTGCCTCTCATTTACACATTTGTATGGTCTGTGAAACTAAAATCTTACTATTCACAATGAACCAAATCATTTAATTAGGATATATGGTGCAACTGAAGTGTAAATGTAACAGGACATGAAATATAGCAAAACATATGTTTAAAACATTTGACAGCAACATTTCTTTTCAGAAACAATGTTCCAGCTATCATATAAAAAGGCAGAATAAGCTTGTGGCCCCGTGGTGAATACATACATCCAGCATTCATAGCCAGGATTTCAGAGATACTGAGATCTTCAGTTGTTATTCCCCAATCTCACACCCCCAAAAGAAATTATCTGCAATGCTAGAAAGTAATTATGCTGGAGAATTATTAAAAACCTTTATTCATTTTTTATTGTTATAGTAAGGATTACAGTACAAAGTGAACTCCACCGCAGATCATTAAAACCCACAAATTCTTAGAAACAATTCCGAAGACATGACCTCTGTGTCCTCAATTAGAGGTATGCATAATGAAACTGGGACCCATTTGGTCTTCATTAACACTTTATTGGTTTCACACATTTCTCACATCTTTTTTCAAAACAGTTAACTCAGATCTAATAGAAAATGTAATTGTTTAGATTAACTGTGTTAAACAAAAGAAAATATGTATTCAAAGCTGATAGAAATGACTTTCATAATTATGAATCTCTGATGCACCTGTGTGAAACTCCTTCGCACAACCCTTCAATCAGCAATCGGTCTTAGACTAGGTTAAGACATAGTATGTGGCTGTTGTGGTCCAGTCAAAAAGAATGACATTACAGTATTTCTGCGTTTGGGTGACAGTCTTTTTTTATTTTATTTTATTGGTGTATTAAGAATGCAATAAAAATACCATAATGAATGTTAATTTTTTTCTACTCTATGTGCTCAATGTAAGTCTTACATGTCAACGAAAGTTCATTTTGCACAGAAAAATACAATTAATAAAGAAAACTCATTTATTTAATGTCTCTCTTTTTCTTTCTTTTTTTTTAAAGGTAATTCAACAGAGCATCTAAAAAATGTGCAGGTTCCGAGTGCAGCAGTTCTCCAGTAATATCAATTTTGGAGGAAAATATCTTAAAACCACCCATGCTGTGATATGCTTGCTGGCCTTTTTTGGCACATTCTATTACATACATGTGAAGTACAAACAAATGGCACAGGCATATAGCACAAATTAAGGTTAAACTAGTTAATATTGATAGCTGTATTTTGTTATCCATTGTGTAACGATTGATTGAAAGAATGTATTAATTTGACCACACGTGTTGTTTGAAGGAAATATTTGCTTTTGACGCATGTTTTGTGAGTCATAAAGCATTAGTTGAGCAAACACATTTCATTTCAGTCTAGGCCTGTGTATTAACTGTTTTGAAAAATTTAACTTTTGAACGTACAATGTGTTCAAGCGAATCAGAAAAAACTGTAAACAAAGAAAATCGTTATTATTCTGTATTTTTGTGCTGCTAATAATAATTAAAACAATCAACTCTTTGTGTATAAAACCTAATCTGCATGTATTCACTGAATCACGTAGTTACTTTAAAATAGAAATATTAAAACAATGTTGATACTGTAGCCAAAATGATGCAGTAATGGAAGTGCACAAACAAGTGCAATCATGGCTTTTGTGATTTACAATACTGTATATGATGAACTGATTGACTAATTATTGTTGAACAGCTGACAATATGAATTTTATTTTCCACCAAACCTGCAGGACCGTCTCTCTCTGTTTTTTCATGTTCACTTGAAACTTCTTCTGGTTGTCCTCCCCACACTTGGTCCACTTTTTTCCAAATATCATACTCATCATCCTGGTAACAGTTCTGTAGGCTATGACTGTGGCAGGACAAGGTAAGTGAATTCATACAGTACATTTGATACTAAAAGGTAATTTGAAGTGCATTATTTAATGTTGAAAGCCTTTTGTACTTTCATTCAGGCATACAAAAACCTAAAGCCAAGTTTTGAAGATGTATCACTTTGGTCCCATCTGGTGGCAATATAAAGAATTACACTGGCACGCTGCAATACATGACTGTCTCCTCCTCAGCTTCTTGTACACCAAGGCACCTTATCTTAAATATTTATATTATGTCAACTTCACTAGAGGCTCGAACAATAATCAAATGAATTAATGTAAAATCACTTAACAGTATTGTTAAGGCAGTTACTGATAACAGGATAATGGATAGTGTGTCACACATAGAAACACATTTTTATGGCTCTGCGTTGTTGACAGATGTGACCTGTGGCATTATTATTTTTAGAAATTTGGCACAAACATCCACATAGTTTAAAAGATGAACTGATAAGAATTTTTGGTCAAAGGTGAAGGTCACTGTGATCTTACAAAACACATTTTTGGCCTTAACTCCAGAATTAATACGTTAATTATGACATAATTACGCACAATTGTCTAACAGGATCCAATGATAAAGTGATGACATTTGATATCATAATGTTCTGCAAAAAACTTTGCACTTTTCTGGCTGTAATTCAACATTATAACTCAGGAACAGAAGGGGAGATATTGGGCCACATACTGAATTGGTGACACTAGTCTTGAAAATGTGATTGTTTAGATCATTTGTGCTGCCAGGTTAAAAAATGTATATGTAGTGAAGAATTTGAAGGAATTTAATAAAAAGTATTAAATTCCTTCAAATTCTTCACTACATATAGTATATGAGTCTGGACATACATGGATGTAAACTGCTGGCGGATGCATACAACTGCAAGGCAGTATTTCTAGTTCCATTTGCTTTACTGTTTATTTTATAGAAATAAATGTGTGCAATGCTCAGGTAAAAGTAAATCAAATTGTGATTCATTTCCAGTGTTCACCTGGCCTGAATATTTTTTTTAAACTGGAGGAATTTCTATTATGGACACTGGATAAACGGTCTGTATTAACAGCTAACCAAATATTTAACAGGACAAGGACAAGTCCCCCATAGTGATATGAGACAAAACAAGAAAAACATCTGCAGACTTTTCCATGTGCTTCATTCACACACATGCACGCACGCACGCACGCACGCACACACACACACAAACACACTAGACACACTTTCCCTGACCCCTCGGAACTCAGGATTTAACAATGCCTCAGTCTGTAGCCTCTGAGGGATGAATTATTCTGTGCTCTGAGCTGTAATCCGCAAAACATTTGGCAGATAGTTTATCTAATCTCTGAGGGAGCTGCAGTCTTTCTGAACCTTTGAGACAATTTGAAATATGTACAGTCATGTCGTATAGTTATTGGTTGTGTGGACCCCAAGAAGAAAAGTTGTTATTTCGGTAACAACTAATGGGGATCCTAAATAAATAAATAGTGTGACATCAGCTTCTTGCACCATGTGGTAACTTTATTTTTGTCATCTATCAATCTGCTTATAAAAATGTATGAGTTAATTGTTTAATAACATCGTTGTAAGTTAATGCAATACTTTTCTTTAGAGTACAACCAATGTTTGTTACAATAATACAATAACAACAATAATAATACAAATGCAGGAACCATTCAAAACCACAGATTACTGTCCCACAACTTAATGTTTTTTAGTAGTTTTTGCAGCTGTGTCATTATGTGAGGTTTAGGTTAGGTTCAAGTCAAACAGATCCAGATGTTTACCAGATATTAACATTTAACCTAATGTTATGCCTTTTTGTGTTATGTGCTTTTTCTTTATGGCTTTTTATAACCAAACCAATTGAATATGTATGTGAACTTTGAGACTTACAAATAAAACATTATTACAGAAAACTATATACTCCTCCTTGTTGGGTATTTGAGATTCTCAGTGCTAAGTGTTTCTGTAATTTGGTCCGTTTTTCTTCATATAATTAAATTAAATCTATGGGCGTTCATAGTAGCCAAAGAAAAACTCAAATACTGCTACATTTCTTTTAGTATAATTTATTCTTAAAATAAGCCTTTTAGATGTGAAAACAAATGTGTAGACCTTACTATACTCATATCTAACTCAAAACTTTCATTATCAAGAATAGGCAGAGACCACTGAAGTTATATCAAAGTTCATTTTTACTTGTGAACACAAGGAGACAGTTTCCACACTACAGAATAGTACAGAAAATGCTCAACTGGAAGCTCTCAACAGCTGCTTAGTTATACAAAGTGGATGTAGATACAAAGTTACAACAAAGTCGATGTTGTCAGTATATCTCACTGTGTCTGGGAATCTCCTCTGCCTGCTCTGCCCCCAGAAACATCCTGTGCTTTCACAAGGACAGATGATGGCTGCATGGTTATCTTGTTTAGAGTTATTAGTATAATATGGTATTCTGGTATCTCATGCAAACATATAATAATAAACAGAGGAAAAAGTATGTATCATAATTTTTTATAACAGAACCATACAAGGTCTCTCTTTTGAAATTCTTACTTTCGTATTGATACACATCATATCAATATGGGGCCTAGTTTTAGCTTTCACTAACGGTGAGAAAAGATGCACCTGTAGTTGATGCACATAGACTAGTCCTTAATGATATGGTAGCTAAAACAAATTACACAAGTAATAAAGTAATTCTGCTGACAATATTCAAATTTATATTTTAGCTCTTTTTAGCCTTTTACACTTAACTCTCCGAAAAGTTTGTTATTTATTAAACAAGACTATGGCAATGTTACAGCAAGGCAATAATGTGGTCTTAAAGAAACCTTTAACACTACTTTCACTAATTCATTGGATTCATTTTGATTCACTTCTTTGACTGGATTTCTTTGCTGTTTCTGGATCACAATAAATGAGGTATGTGATCAGATGAATAGCCCTCAAACACATAAACACACCCTTTTGCTCCCACCCCTTCTCTGTTAAGTAGAGCTCAGCTGCCCCTCTATGGTATTTCCCACAATAACATCCCGGGTGGACACACAGACTCTGTCATTTTTCCTCTGACCCCCTCCACCCCTGTCTCTCTCTCCCCTCTTTCTGTTCCCCAGGCACCCGGACCGGACGGAGGACCAACACCTTCTGGTTTCAGGTATAAACCGTCCGGAGCGGACCAGAGCAGCACATCAAAACATCAGCAGGTTTGACCCAGCATGGTTTGGTTCAGTTTTGGGATTAAAAAGGTTTAAGCCTGCCATTGAAATGGCCTGGAGGGGTTAGCTGAGGTCGACCTCAGCTCAGAATGGGATTGAACTGTTTCCACTGTTTGTTCGTTTTTTATATTGGCCAGCACTTTCATGAAGGGAAAGTGTTTTTCTTTTCATATCATATGAACGTATCATTAAAAAACATAAACAAGTCATAAATGGTTATGACATAACGCTTTTTTAGTAAGTTATGGTTATTGTTAGGGTTAAGGTTAGGGTTTATGCGTCATTACTGTGTCATGACAGTGTCATGTGAGTGTCATGTGTTCATGGCAGCGTCATGTTACTCTTATGTAGAAAACTTCAAGTAAAGTGTTACCATTAAAGTTCTAGCTCTTGTGCTGCCTGTCCGTCGTGAATGAACAGTATGTTTTGATTATTGCTCTCATCGTTCTGTTGACCAGTTTAGTGATAGTTTATCAATAGATATATTACTCTTGCACTGGCTAATTAAATGACCATCTTATTGGCTAATTTGTAACGTTACATTTAATTAAATGCTGACTTCAGTTGTATTTTTCTTGCTGATTATCAGAACTGATCAAACAATGATGAGCGGTATCAGAGGACGTGCAGTGAAAATGCAGAAGCTGTTAATTGAGCTGATGGTGCTAGTGGGGTGAGTAAACTGAAAACGTGTCAGATTGATAATTCTGACACTAAATAATATTGTATTCATTCACATACATTTTAAATTACATTTAATACAACTTTATCTCAAAGCAGTTTTACACCACAGCTTTTCACTCAAGTCAACCAATACACACACAATGAATAGGTGAAATAAGAAAAAACACTGTTAATTACAAAACTAAAACCAGCAAAGGCTATAATCGAGTACAAATTTATTTAATTTGCAATTCTGTGTTATGTTTTATATGAAATTCTGTTTTTATTATCATTTATTTTTTACTTGAGTAACAATCAAGAAATCCAACAGCTTTTTTTTTTTTACATGTAAATGTAACAATTTTTATCACCAATATTGACAGTTAAACACCCACATCATGAACAATAAGACTCCAACCATTGACATTCTCTGAGAACAAGAAAAGTCTCCTGTGAAAATAGTTCCTGTGAATTATTTACTGCAAAGTCTATGCCTCTCTGTTATGTTTTAGAGCCATTGGTTTAAGTTCTGGTGCCATTCAGAGACCTGACTATGATGACACACCTAACCCAGAGTTCCTCAACCCGTCCTGGATGGCCAGCATCCCCGATGATCAGCCTCTGTCTGAGGTCACCATCCCTGGGACGCACAACACCATGGCCCTGTATGGCGGTGTGTATGCTGAGTGCCAGACCTGGAGCTTGGCCTCTCAACTCCAAGCCGGCGTCCGCTTCCTTGACATCCGTGTCCGGCACATTAAGGGGAACCTCACCATCCATCACGGGGTTTCCTATCAGCGGGCACACTTTGGCCATGTGCTGGAAGATGTGGCTGACTTCCTTAGAGAGTATCCCAGTGAGACAGTGCTGATGCGTTTGAAGGAAGAGTTCAGTGAGACAAATGACATATACGGTGCTGCTGTGGACTACATCCATCGCTACGCCCATTGGGACCTGCTGTGGCACAGCCGGCTTGTACCGACCATGAGAGAGGCCCGAGGGAAACTCATCGTCCTGCAAGACTTTTCCGGGCCAGACTTGGGGATGCGCTATGGTTCCCTGGACATAGCTGATCACTGGAAGGTATGTCCACAATAAATATCACCGAACAGGCACATCAAAAGCAACTCTAGCCTACAATGAAGGGGAGAAGAAAAAAAACAAACATACAAGGTTGCTAGATTGTTAAATGTTCCACTTGAGCCCAGAGTAGTATGCTTTAGCTATCTGAGTTTGGGGTGTACTATTACATCAACCAAGCATGTATAAACTTAGGGGAATCAGTTGTCAAGCAGTGTAGAGCAGTCAAAGGGTTAGGATCACAAACTGTACATTTGAAAGGATATAACAACCCCCTGGCAAACAGGACCAAAACATGGCAGTGGGTGTCCACAATGTGAGCAATTCATATTCATGTTTGTCAGTTATTAAACATTTGATATTCCTTGTAGATACCCACACTACTGCATGTGGAGGAGAAGTGGCAGAGTGTCTATAAACATCTGGAGGCTGCACCTGTAGGAAACAAGGCCCAGATTTTTCTCACCTACAGCAGTGGAGCGGGTGTGTTTGCGTACCCCAGAGCTGTCGCTCAGCGCATCAATGCACAACTGTATGGCTACCTGAGGGCCAAGACGGACCTGAACCAGCGCTTTGGAATCATATGCATGGACTTCCCAGCTGCTCCTATTATTCAAATGATCATTGACTTCCAGCTGAAAGATGTCATAAAGACAAGATAGGTCCTTAAGGCAGTACATAGCAAGGGTTTGAAATATACAACTTCTTCACTGAGAAAGAAGATAATCAAATCAAGTATGAGGGAAAAGTAGACCAGTCAATGACTATACAATTAATGAGGCATCACTACACACCAAATACTGCAGTTGTAGCTCGGATTTAATAGTTGTAACCTTACTACGTAACCTTTACTGTATCAAACATGATCTAACTGTAAAATTGTCTCATTGGGTGTTGTGTAATTCCCCGAAGATACTGGAAACAAAATAAATGCCAAAATAAATAATAAAGTCTTGTTCAGGAATCAACTTCAGTGAACACTGTGTTATAACTGCTGTTTTGACACATTTTGTGAATATACAATACTATTCTGGCTCGTTGGGGTGTGAGGTGGTGGCCAGCAAGTGTGTCCACCTTTGAATCACAAATCCAGTTTAACTGTCACACAACTTGAGACACATTCTTAATAACATTTCAATTTCTCTTTATTGTCTTTGTGTGGTTTACTGTTACCTTTAAAAAAAAAAAATTTTTTAATCATTTTACTCAATACTTTTTAAAGGCCCACTCGGCAAGTTTTTTAGAAAAGAGATCTCAACCCATTTTACACATCAGTGTCTGTCTGTTTACAGATCTTGGGAAGTACTACTGCATATGCAGAAGGCGATCTGTTAATTTTTATAAGTGCAGATTCACCCAGAACTAGTCTGTATCCACAACGTTCCACTTCCGGGACCCTCCTCCACAACGCTGTGGACAGTGTTGTTGTCATTACTTAGAATTCCTCATGGGGGAAACAGAAACTTGGCACTCTAGCTTTAAAATGCCAACACAAAGGAAGCCCAAGGCAATGGATTTCTGGCCTAAATTAGGCAAGGGAGCAATCCAGAAAATGGAACGTCAAGGACATACTAACCCACAACTAACAAACTGCCCTTTGAACAACTCTTTTGCTCCTGTATTTTTTTAAACCCCTCCCCCTACCCATACAGTTAGAGAATATTATAGATCCAAGATTTATGCTAACAAAAGGGCGGTACAAAAAAAGGCGCAATTTAAAATCTGTTTTCTACTTCAGCACCATGGATAGCACCATAGATTTTTTTTTTCAATACACAGCACAGTTAAGCTACTGATGTTTTAGAGCATACCCCCTCAAAACGCCTACAGTACGTATGTGAATTGCCTTAGGTGATGTCACTTGAGGCTGAAGAAAACAAGTTTGAAAAAGAAAAATAGTATTAAGAACGAAAAAAAAGAAGAAAACCCACTCCTCATCTCTGATCGATGTTACATTAGCATAACATTACATTAGCTCACAGCTTACAGAAAACTACAGAAAAAAATAAATGATAAAATGTGTGATGCAAGTGCACCTTGTGTATTTATTATCACACTGATGAAAGCTGATGATACAGCGTTTCCTGTCTGTGTAACTGCAAGTGCATCACATTGTCTTTTCAGTGCTGGATTGCATTAATTGACCTTCTTGCAGACGATGCAGTCCATGCAATTTATTGACCAATGAATTTTAAAATGTAAAATTTCAGAAAAGTGTGGTTTGCAAGAGAAGTAGGACGCCTTGTGACTGGTTTGTACCTCCAACCACTCTTTGCATGCAGATAGTTTCAGATAACAGACTTTTTTATCATCATTTCCTCCTAGTTAAACACAGAGAGTGTTGCGAAACAGTTGTTGAAATGTGTTGGCTTGAAACAATATGTCTCAACATCCTGCCAAAACAGCAAAGCACATTAAGAAGTGACTAACGTTGACTCATGCTACACTCATTTAGTTAATACTGGAAGAGGAAAAAAGGCTTTAAATTGTCTCAATTCAGAGCTGGACAGGTATGGTATCACAATGCTGCTGCACTCCTCTTCCTGTTAATGTTTGTATATAATTGTGACAAGACTTCTTTACTGCAGATATGAACCCGTCGCCACAGTCTGAAGTCAGGCCTCAGAGTGCCGTGCTGATTTCATCACTTGGTTAGTAGTCTTTTCTCCATCGCACTTATGCCTGCCTTTTGCCTTATTTTATGTTTTACTGTTGTAACAATCCTTGATGTTCTCATAGTTGTGGTGAATATCATTTGGTGGATGGTCATGATTGCAGCCATTGGTTTGGGTGGGTTTACTACCGTTTGATCCTACAACATTTTTATGATTTTTGACAGCAAGCAGTATGTTTTGCAGACTTTTTCACAATCCTTTGTTAATGTTGACATTTCTTTATGGTTCTGGATACCTGTTTAATAGGGGCTACACATCTGAACAGATGTCCAGTACAGCCCAACATCCCTATTTACCTCATAGTGCTGGGAACGACCAGCCTCCTCTCTCTGTGTCTGACCTACACCAGGGCCAATCCCGGGGACGGCATGGTTTCCATCATGTGCTCGGCCTGCACGGTCATCTTGCACCTTTTCAGTTTCTGCTGGTTAATTGCAGGTGGGAGAAAATGTCACAAAGATGTTGTGTTTATGCCAAGATAAATATCTCTGGACTCTACATGCTTGCATGGAATCCAACAGTATTGCAAAGTAACTAAATATATTAACTCAAGTGCTGTCCATAAGTAATTCATGGGATACAATGTTATATTTCTACTCCATTACAATTAAAAACACATACAATGTTTAGTGTAAAGCCACTCTAAAGTATTTATTTACAACATAAAATTTCATGGCATGTTTTCAGAGGTTTTAAAGTTAGACAAAAAAGAGACAAGATTTAACAACCAAAACCTCAAGTAGTTTGCTCTGCCAGGACTGTGTGAGTGTGGTTTTATTAGATTTAATGATGTGACTGACAATGGCCAAACAACCCACCAACTGTCATCAACATCAGATTTAAATGTTATCAAATCCTGATCCTGTTTTTCCCTCAAGCATACTTTAAACCAGTGAAAACAGCTCAGACAGAAAATCAAACAGTTTGTGTTCATGTTGGACCAGATCACTAATGGTAAAAAGCTGATTGAGAAAATAGGTTTTCAGGGCCTTTACTTTCAGTTTAATTTGTAGTCTTAACTCTAAATTAAATTAAAATGTTCCCCCATAGGCACTATCTGGGTTTATCCTGTCTATCCTCCCAACTACACACCTGGAACATCTCGACACTGTCACAGGACAACCTACCAGTTTGCCTTCACTGTCACCACCTTAGTGTGGGTCGCTATGACTTTCATCTTCTTCTGCGGATGCTGCTTCGCTCTGCTGACCTGCTGTACCACTGTAATTGCGGGACGCAGATTGATACCCAGCCGCTTTAGTTTCTATGGTGCGACAAGTGATTCTCAACTCACTGGTGGTGATGTGTGATTTTAATTTTTGTCTTCAAATGTCTAAGGAATTTACAATGGGTTTGACAAGAGTGGAACTTTTCCCAGATTATGACAGTAGTGGTCCTGCTGCTGATGTTTATTTGTGTTTTTTGTAGTTTTTATAGTTTATAGTTATACAGTAGGCATCACAGTTTATGGTATCTACAAGTAAATGTATTTTGAACAGCGGCTTTTAAAACAAGATTTTTCAGCTATCTTTCTGTTAATGCTTGGCGAGTAACATTTTTGCATTTCAATATGTTGGTTTTCTGTGACAGCACACAAGGTGCAGAGCTGAGGCAGGCCTGTCATTAAATATTCTCTACAGGGTGTGTGGTCAAATCTAAAAACAGCACTGTCACATCCATAGACTATATAAAATAGGTTGACACTAAAGTCAACATTTGAGCCAATACAAGAGAAGTTGCAAGATAAGATAATGGAAGCTTATATTGATTCAGCATTGAGATAGATAATAAATTGTTATTGGTAGTATGTTTTTATATTTTACTATGCTGTGTGTGTGTGTGTGTGTGTGTGTGTGTGTGTTTTCTTGATTTGCACCCCTAGAGATGATATAATTGATAATGTATTGTGCTGTATGGCTTGTAAATAAAAGTTTGATATGTTGTTTGCATGATTTAATCCTATATTTCACATGACTGATGTTTTTAATGAATTTGTGTTACTAGTAAGCATTCAAGGATTGTTTGGTTGTCTTGTCGGTTCAAAGACAAAAGTGTGTTGCTCTCGAAACATAGGAAACGTGATGTCATTGACACATTGTGGAGTAGCCTACATCACAGCATCAAAGGTGAAAAGAACCCAAACCACTGAAGGTTGGCAACGACAAGACTTTCAGCTGGTGTTTAAGTGCTCTATAATAGGGCACATTGTATGCATGCTGGTGCATTTGACATAGCATTTAATTTGCTCGGATTAATTACATATATAGACCTATTATGTAGGCTACTGAATGCAATGATGAATTGCTGGCTATTTTTTCTCCGCAATCCAGAAAGAGTAGCTTATTGCTGCAGCATTAAAAAAAACTTATAAATGAATTGAATTTAAAGTGTAAACTAATATTCAGTACACACAAAAAAAGAAAACTACTGAATAACCTAAACATTCTGATTGAGTCACCTTAGTTTAATGTTTACAAAACAGATTTTGACATTTTCCAATGTGAACACTTTTAATTCAGGCTTTTTCCGCGACTACTAATTCAACCGGCGGGGTCCTTTTACGTCACACAAACAACGCCAGTTAGCTTGTAGCTAACGTACATGCTGCGGTTATTTGACCGGTAATTAAGGAGTAATTTAACGTTGAATGTGCCTACTGATACACAGCATTGAACTTTTTGTTATTGATCTCATATGAATAATTGAAAGTGGTGAATTACGGTCTTAATGAACATGTGGAGCTCAAGCCGCCGTGTCCTTCAAGATCTGCTCAGCCAGCCGGCTGTCAGGAGTTTCTCTCTGAGTCCTGCTCAGGTAACTGTCTCTGCACTTTTTTTTAATCAAACTTATAATAAATCTGCCAGGGTTTGAAACTGCTTTAACTCAGGACCGTGATTAATTACTCTGTTTATTATATATTTAAGTCTATAAAATGTCATAAAGTAGTTAAAAGGATTCATCATATCTTCCCAGAGCCTTTGTCTATAAATCCTAAATTTGGTCAGACCATCAGTCCAAAACCCAAAGATATTTAATTCGCCTAAAAGTGACACAAGCACCCTGCATTATATTTCAAAATGTACCGTATCAACACATTGTCAGCGTCAATGATGTTTATCATCATCATGCGTGATGTTTAGATAAAAACAGCTGTCTTTGCAATATTCTATTATATATGACATGTTACTAACAGATCGTTGTCAGTGGCAAAATCTAAAGAACTGGGTCCACAAGAACATACTGGCCTACTTTTTATTACCCTTTTCTCACTACTGTTCTGCTGGAGAGCCATACAAACAAAGTTATGGATTACATAACAAATCCACACACAACTAACATACACTGAAGTTTTGTGACGGCTACAAGACATGACAGCAGAAATAAAGTGTGTGCTCGATGTTTCCACAGAATACAGTTGTGGTGGAGCGCTGGTGGCAGGTGCCCTTATCTAAAGTAGGCAGTCCGCCAAGGCTTCACCCTCGAAGACACAGAATCTACAAGTTGGTTGAAGACCTCAAAAATGCTCCCAAAGAGAAAATGGAGCTCATCCTGACTCAGACAGTACCCAGTAAGTATCTACAATGCCCTCAACAGATCACATAAACCTCAGATTTCAGAGCTTTCACAGGAAGTAAAACTGTTTATTTTATTTATTTTTTTGTTGCACCAATGGAACTCGTTTCTGCTGATTACAATAGCATTGTCCTTACAGAGCTTGGTGGACGAGGAGACACTGTGTTTGTGAAAAAGTCTGTCGGCAGAAATAAGCTGCTGCTCCAAGGCCTCGCTGTGTATCCATCGCCAGAGAACAAACAGATGTTTGCTGAGGAGATAAGAGTGTGTACTTCATTTTAGGACTGCCATTTATATCCCCACATATTGGATAGCAATGTGTAGCTGTTAATCATGGTCACCTGTTTTCACCAACAGCTTCTGCGTGAGGGGAAGCCAGAGGAAAGAATCCAAACCCGCACTGGACAATTGGTGAGTTATCTAAAAGCATTTAATTGTTTTCAGATTTTTACTACTTAGGTCCTATGCTGGAGTCAAAAGATGGAAGGAACAACATACAAACAGCTGTCAGGTTTCCTGATGTTTTTTTTTTTTTTATACAGACAGTGGAGTTCCTTAAACGCTCCAAGTTAAAGATAATTAAAATGCCCTCAGATGAATTCCAACTCACTAAAGAGGTTGTCTGCAGGCAGTTTCAAAAGAAGGTATGGCCGTCTTTGTTTCTCTTCTTATTCACTTTTTTTGTCCTGTTTGACATCAAGTAAGTGCAGAAGCACTTACTTAATGTCAAACAAGGATGTCAAACAAGGATGTCAAACAAGGATGTCTTAACATATAATTGTTTATTTACTTTAAACTTTTTCTTAGCTGGGAGTTTTTGTGCCACCTCATGCCCTCAGTTTCCCATTTGAGTCAGTCAAGGACTCCGGTAACTACTGGTGTGAAGTTACGGTAAGAAAGTTTTTTTTTTTTTTTCTCAGTGCATCACATGCATAATTTTATAATCAAACATTTGCAAAAACTGTAGCTCCACACTATAGATGTCTTTTTAGTGGTTAGTAGAAATGTATTCCAACCAACTAGTGTTTAAAATTTTAAGCGTTAGGTTTGTTTACATGTAGGTACATTTCCTGTAGAGAATTATCTTGATTCTTAACATTTTGTTACTATTTCTCCATCATGTCACCCTCCCACACCTGGAAACCATTAAAAACCTCATTAAACAGAAGCAGGTTAAGGCTGTTATTCTACCAAAGACCAGACTACTTACAGTCAGTGTTGGGCAAGTTACTTTTAAAAAGTAATTAGTTACAGTTACTAGTTACTTCTTCCAAAAAACAACTAAATTAGATACTCAGTTACAAATTATAAAAGTAACTAGTTACTTCAGAAAGTAACTAATGCGTTAGTTTCAAGTAAATTTTTAAATGCTCAAATGTGACTCCACCTCCACCCCTCTGTAATGGAACTTAAAATACATTTATGATAAATCTGAATATTATAATAAAATGGACACTTAATACAATACATCGTTAACAAACTGTACACAAATCTAATCTTTTTTAATGTTGCTATGGGACCAAGTGAGAGTATGCCATGTATGTAGATATTATGTCTAGTGGATTGATACAAATAACATAGATGTTTTGGAACTTTCTATATTTATTGCCCCTCAACAGGCCATAACTGAGCAAAATTAGATAATGCTTGTTAAGCGCAATAGCAAAGGTGTGTGTGTGTGTGTGTGTGTGTGTGTGTGTGTGTGTGTGTGTGTGTGTGTGTGTGTGTGTGTGTGTGTGTGTGTGTGTGTGTGTGTGTGTGTGTGTGTGTGTGTGTGTGTGTGTGTGTGTGTGTGTGTGTGTGTGTGTGTGTGTGTGTGTGTGTGTGTGTGTGTGTGTGTGTGTGTGTGTGTGTAGAGCGAGGAAGAAGTGAGAAAGTGACAGCGATTAGCTTCGGAGCGAGTAGCCACTCTAGAGTCATAGTGCCTATGTTTTCTGACCACGGTGGCAAAATTTATGGACACCTCTTAACCTACTTCTGATTGGCTTACCATGAAATTTTACTCAACTTCAGCCAATCATTAGCATTATGCGCTTCCCTCGTGCACTGCCCACTAACCAAGGAAGAAAAGTTTTTGCCTCTTGGCTCAGAGATCAAGTTGGTCAGCTTAAATTATAGTAACGCGCCGCGTTTTTCGGCAGTAACGGTAATAGCGTTAGTAAGATGGGAAGAGTATTAGTAAAATAGTAACGCAGTTATTCCTATCACTGCTTACATTTCATATATTTATCTTTCAGGTTAATGGAATGGACACAGTTCGCATCCCCATTTCACTGGTGCCATATGAAGACCAGTCTGCAAGTTATCAGCGACAGTTGAAAGCACAAATGCAGCAGCCACAGGCAACCACAGACGTCTCAGAACCGGCCGATGAGGAGGAGCTTCCTGTTGCTGAGGCCGAAGCTGCTGTGAAGGCCTTTTCTGATGCTACAGTGGAAGCTGAAGCAGGTAAAGACTCTGGCAGTCAAGTAAGTGAAACTGCAGCCTTAGCAGGAGTCTCTGCTGATCAAGATGAAACTGCAGCAAGTACACGGATGAGTCAAGAAACATCACCACCAAGTGACAGCCCGAAAAAAGATGACTCCAAATGAAGATGTATATGGTTTACCTATAATACACATTATACATGCATTAAAAACAGTTGTCTGCGTCATTATTATATTTACAATTACATGTGAACTCTAAATTATAGTTTGATAAACTGCTCTTTTGTAATCTTACCATATGTATATCATAGCAGACATAACGAAAAACTACCCAGTTATATTCAGAGGTATGGAGCCAGGAAAGACAAATATTTATTCATTAATTTTAACTGCACAACATGCTTAACAAAATTATAGTATCAATTAAAAAGGTTTTCCCCAGCAGTGCTGTAAAACATGGTAGTCACTGAATTTGAAATGTCAGTGCCAAATACAGTTCTATCCTTTGTTAATCGGAACATAAAATCAGCTGAGGTCAATGTTAAGATATTAAATGGATATGTAATTAACCATGGAGTGCTGTGAGAGCATTTTAAAGAAATGTAATTTCATCCAAACACCCTTTGCACTGTCCAATAGGTGTGGAGGGAAATAAAAAGCTGGAGCTCGCACAAGTAGCATTCAGTCTCTAAGTTACGTGTGATATGTATTTAGACTGTCAGCTACTTGCTTTGGGCTGCCAGGTGCATAAATATGCTCGGACACAAGCTCTACATATTTATGAAATATAGAAGCTATATAGAAGGTATGTTTCTGCCAAACATTCAAGCAGGTTTTAAGCCAGATCAGCTTGTTCGTGTGTTGGTACAGGAACGGTGGACGGCTACAGAGCTGCCGCCACACAGAGACGTAACATATGAAGCTCTCTACAGAATCCATGTGTCATGACATATAGTGCATTTAACAACCGGGCTCACAAGTTAACATTTGTATTCTATTTTCTGCTTGAAAAACTAAAAACACATTGGAGGGTGAACTTCTGATTGTGTTTTTAAAAGAAGGAAAAAATTAGAGCCTGAATAAATGTCAGTGCTTCAGTGAAAAGCCATTTAAAAAGGCTTAATTGCAGAATGGGAAAGATTGATGCAAGGACGATATGCACATCAATCAAAGAAAGCTGAAATCTGCAATATTTTCATACAACAGTTCATAGCAGTTTACCTTAAGTTTTTTTTTTTCTTTTTTAAATATTCTGGCTCTCTCTCGGCAGAGAAAAAAGCCACATAGACAAATTCATTTTGATGGCAGAATCCTCTTATAATTGGATCAGCAAAAAGAAAGTTACAGCTTCCTTTCAACCACCTAAAATAAAACAGTTTGAAATGAATGTGATTACCATTTAGGGCATCTTCAAGAGGCTAAATGTGTTCAGTCATTGGTATTTAGGAGAAAACTACTCAATCTGTAAGATGCATGCTGGATACAGCCAGGTAAAAAGTTCCATGTTTCATGTTAAAATCTGATGGTAGCTTAAGAACCAGCTGAAAGTGAAATGCATGTGTGGTTCTCTGGCAATTCATTTATGCCAAACATCTTTAGAATAGATGTGGTGGCAGGTATGCTCTTTCCCAACTTTGAAGTTTTCAATTTAAAACCATGAAGTAAATTAAACAAAACAAATAGGGATGAAATACAAGCAACTTGGACAACTTTTACATCCTTAATTTAATGAGTGATTACGAGCAATGCAGCATATTTATTCCAATATTACCTTTATTTTATATTACAAAGTTGTTGATTCAACATAAATATGTATTGCCTCACAGCTTTTAACGGACCCCGGTTCATTTCTCTGCGTCAACATTTTACTAACATTTGTGTAATTGCCAGAGAACCAAACCTGTTGTAGAGCCATCTGAATTAATAACAAAAAGGATTCATACATCAATGTTCGCTTTATGAATATGCATACACGTTCAAAGGAAAACATTTATAATGGCAACTCAAGGGTCACTCTGCCACAGGTTTATTTGTATGTATCTATATTTACTGTAAAAGGAATCGGCTGTGGCTGGATTTTCCGTACAGAAGTTACACCTTATGAAACAGATGACCAAAAAAAAAAAACTACTGATTATAATTCAACACAAATACAGGAGGGCAGGAGAGAAAATCTGTATTACAGTGTGTATAGTTTCTTCCCAAACAAGTTTCCCTCATTGTGTAGGGAAATCTGGAAAGCTCTACTCTACTTTCTGATGCAAGGTGTCCACATGGCAACAATAGTCCACAGTATGACATTTAGAAACCATATTTGGCCTGTGTCTGCCGGCGGGTTAGCTTGTTTTCTGCCCAACTGTTCTTCAGCTCCAGCTCACGTTCCTTTGCCTGTGAAAGAAAAAATTGTGTAAGATAGAAGAAAAAAAGATTCAGCCCACTGGCCAAATCTGTATTCAATAAATCCAAGTGCCACGACTATCAAATGTTGAAGCCAAAAGCCTGAGTGAGTACACAGACAAATGTGAGCTATACACACCAACCAACTTAATATAAATAAATCCCCACCCTGTGCACAATTTTGAATACCATCCAGGGTGTGTAAAAATAAAACACCCAACATGATTGTGTAGCCAATTACTCTGTTAAACAAAAAGCTACAGGCAAAGTTAACAGAAATGTGTCTATGACTATGTTTAGCCTGTTTGAATGCCTCATGTAGGCTCGTCATCTTGCACAATGCTTGATGTTTTCTTTGTGAAAACAAGCATGGCAGCCACCAACTTGGAGCTGAATGTGTTGGTTGGTACAGAAACCCCACAACTCACACCATGCTCTGTATCATTTTCAAAACAAATTTTGCCAGGTCGGTCTACTAAAAGCTCTTGCCTTAGTTACAATATATTCTGTTTGTTTGTGTGTGCCAAAAGAACTATAATGTAGCCTTTTAAAGACTACACAGACATCCCCAGGGACCATGGCAAACATGATCAGATGACAGAATTTAAATTACATAAATATGTTAAGTAGAATATGGGCTTTAGCAGCACTCACCTGGTGAATGAGATAGGTTATCTGATGCTTGCGTCGCTGTTGTCCTGTAGGCTGTTCTCCTTTTTTCTGCAGAAATAAAAGTGGATGATACGTAATAGTATGTGTTATAGTGTCGTTTCTTAGCAAAATTGGCTAAGACTTGAGATCTAGTTAGGTTACCTTGCTGAAGGACTGACGGGCCTGCTTCTCTTCTGTCATGCTCTTGGTCATCCACTGCTGGTTGCCACTGAGCTGGTCGTCCCCCTTGATCTCCAGAAACTTCACCTCCTCTTTGCCCCTATTCCGTTTCCCTTGCAGCCGCATGAACTGAGGGACAGAAAGAAAATGTGTATATCAGCTAAAAAACATTTTTTAACCTGCAGCTGCTCAAATTATCAATAATTAGCCCTATTTATTAAGTATGGAGTTAAATAGCAAAACAATATAGATAGAAGAAGCAGCAAACTTCTAACCGCTTCATCATCAAACATGGCAGAGTTGCCAGGCTCTTCAGTCTCTGCTGATCCGGCGTCAGGATCTTGGTAGTATGTCTCATAATATCCCTGTCAAAAGAGAACATTTTGGGATGTCACTTAAAGTAATGTTCCATTTCCACTGGTTTATTTCTCTATAATGTTTCTAGTTGATCATAGGACAGGTTGATTTTGTGATCTGTGTCGGGAGACTTCTGGCTTTCCCATAACCGGTAATGTGTTGGGATGCTGACAGCCTTTCTGTGCGGACTAATGGATACTTTGCATGGTTAATGTTTCTGTATGGCAAAACAAGGATTTCACTGCAAACACTCGAGAGACCTGAGGCTATAAAGACAAGAAGTTGGCACTGTAGCCTCCAAGTATATTTGTTGGTATTATTTATGATGTTAAGGTGCTCTTCTTGTATTTGTGAGTGTGTATACTGTAAACAGTATCTGTAGCATGTGACTGCATAACGTGCAAGTGAATGTATGCCTCAATCATTCATAAAGTAAAGGCTTCCATGATTGCACTCAGATTTGATGAACTGAATAAAATAATCCAGCATAACAAGAGGGCTGTAGAACTGGATTGGCCTTTTGTTAACGTATTCTTACATACTCCAGTTAATGTAATTACTCCAGTTAATTTGAACAGTCAGCGTAATCGGAATCTTAGGCCACTGACATGTATGTATACAGTATGATATACTTTATGAGTCATGATTACCTGAGGGAGAGCTTCTGGGCCTGCCATGGGCTGTTCAAACTGAGGATATTGACCTCCCCATGTACCAGCTCCCTCATGGTTCCCTCCAAAGTCGAGAGGGGCATCTGACTGACCCAGCTCATCTGCATCTACAGGTGCGGGTGCATCTGCAGGCGTGGGTGCAGGTGCGGTTGCGGGTGCAGGTGCAAGAGGTTCTGTGGGGATGGATGGCTCAGGGTCTAAGATTGGGATGACTGAAGGGAGAGGCTGGGAGCTCTCACCCAGAGAAAAGTAGTTCTGTGGAGTGATTTCCT
Organism: Percina caprodes; assembly: GCA_013375575.1. NCBI lineage: Eukaryota > Metazoa > Chordata > Actinopteri > Perciformes > Percidae > Percina > Percina caprodes. The sequence goes on along the minus strand of JABXJD010000021.1, from coordinate 387,278 downwards.
CCTCGTTATCCTGGTCGTCAGTGGCTATTTGTCTAGCCAGCTGCAGGGCGGCTGACTTTGCTGCAGCTTTGATTGCAGAGGGAGACGCACTAGAACCGAGCAGACCCTGAGCTGGCGTTCCAGGCTTGGGCCCTTTGGCTTCTTGGCGCTTGGTGAGTGTGTAAGGAATCAGGGGTCTATCGATCTCCTTCCTGGTCAGGTTTTTGGGTTGTGGTAGAAGGGAGGAAAGGCCTGAACCCTGGAAGAGGAAAGATATATGTATGGAAATGTCATATGTTGGGCATCCAAGCTGAGCAAGCTCTGTTTCAATGGAAATTAGGGCAGGCTGATTTGGAGAAAATCAAATATCAATATTTTTGTCCAAATACCGCAATATCGATACTGCAATGATATTGCAGTGTTGACTATTGATGCTTTCACAAAATATATACACAATGAGATTTTAGATACATAACCACCAGTAATGTAGATATAATGACTAAGTGGGAAAAGGCAAATAACAGTTACAACAGTCTGGTACGTTCAGAAAATGACATCAATTTACTGTACTGCAGCCTTTAAAACCAGGAAAAGACACCACTTATGCCATATTACAATATAACAAAATCTAAGACCTCAATCTAAGAATCATAATATCGATATATTGCCCAGCTCTAATGGAAATTATTTTAAAAACAGGTTTAAGTGTTGATTAAAACCAGAAGAACATTTTGAACGTGTCCCGATACAACAAGAAAAACAGGATGCTTATCCCCGACAGGTAAGCATCGCTTGAACGTAATGTGTTCAGAAAATGTTGGTAATGTTTGTTTGTTTGTTTTTAATATTGAGGTTTTACATCTTGTAATGTTAAAAATATGTTTTTGTTCTCGGTCTTTTTGAGCTAGCTAACGTTGGATGTTAACTCTACACCCTTGTGTTATGCTGTGAGTAATGTGTCATGTAGTTTTGTCTTTAAGATAATTTGTTGTGCGTTTCTAAATTTCTTTCCTTGGTATTTAGTTTTTATACTTGTTAAGAATTTGTGTTACTGTGTGTGTGTGGAGGGTAACTATGTATAAACCATCTTCAATAAAACCAACTGGGGTAAGAGCAAAAATTGAGGTGACTGAATGTAACCGCAGACAGTGAAAGATCCTCTTACCTGAGGATGTAGTTTCTTCTTTGCTGGTTCATCATCATCATCATCAGAGTCTGACTGTGGGCAAGAAAATATTATGAATTACAACCAGATTACATACCAAAGGAGCTACAACATATAACAGCAAACGTTTTTATACAACTCAGTACTCACATCCCGTTTCTGGATCTGTGGTACCGTGATCTTGACAGGCTCTGTTCGCTTCCTCGGCTTTGGCAGACTAGAAAATAAGACTCCTTTAGATGGCCGAGGATCTAGGTCATCGTTTGACGTGTTGTCCCCTGCTGAACAGTTCGCTTTTGTCTCCTTTCTTGGCCCAATGTTTCCTCTTGCCGATACTGGCATTTTAGGAGCAGGCAGGAGTGAGAAGAGCCCTCCTGTGCTGACTTTGCTCTGCGGTGCGGCAGAGTTTTCTTCTGAGTCACTATCATCACTGCTGCCATAGGCGACTAAAGACATGTTTGCTGCTGATATTAAAAAGGATTATTCTGCAAGAACTCGAGGACATGGATAAACACTTTCCCTGGATTTGGTCTCAAGATGCCGTACTCACACTTTTCGAAAATCTTACTTCAATGAAAAGGTACGATAATCTTAGATAATAGCCACAAAGATAATTAAATAATTACGAGTGGGGCTGTAGTAACAAGAACAACACAGCAGGTTAAAAAGAGTGCCTCACGGTAAGCTCATTGCATGAACGGATTGTCCCAACTTCACAGCGCTAGCTAACGTTAGCTAGGCCGCCGCAGCAAACGATATTAGCTAACTGGCACTTTCTTGCTTCGTCAAACTAAATTCGTCTCAGATTTGTTACTGCACATAATACGACATCGGATGGTGCATGAGGTGTGATTAAACAGCACAAAACTGAGCTTTGTTAGTCCCTAGACTCCATCAAAACATTCACCTCGATCGTTCATGATTATAGAAACGGCAACTGCGCAGCTTTCTGCGCAGCCTGTTTCTTCTTCTTTTGTTTATTATAAAATTGGTTAACAACTTCAGGGCATTAACGCCCCTAACGGACCAATTGTGTATAACCTTTGACTGTAAACTGTAGCTAGGCTTTAACATTAATTTAACGTAATAAAATCTAATTTAGCAGGTGATTAGATTTGGGTTTACACGGAATTTGTGGGTTTTAGCAAACAGCATCAAGTTAACATTCTAAAATTAAAACGTAAGGGTATTACAAGCCAATTCCAGTATTTTTTAGACTTGTGTATTTAAATTTGACTAAACTTTTAGGCCAACAAAATCAAATATTAATAAAGACACGTGCCCCATTTTATTCTTGCTAGTTTGAAGAAGGCTTTGAAATGCAATTTAGACCTTCAGATTAAAAAATTTAAAAATCACAGAAAATATTATTGAATGACTGAATAAATTAAACACAAAATGTCCAAGTAATTTAAAAACGAACGCAGTTCTGGTCAAACATTTCAAAGGTCAAACAAGGGTGTGTCCGTTGGCAGAAAACGCAGTCTGATCAGTCGGCTCCTTTATTTAATTGTCCCGTCTCCCCAAGTCGGTCAAAAAAAAGTGCCTCGGAACCATAGGCCGTTAATATTAATATCAATATACATATACAGTCTATGCTCAGAACACACCAAAGCGACGCCAACTTGAGCGTACGTTCTTCCTGTGCGCAAGACGTAATACAGCTCCATAACAGCAGGCGGTGCTAATCCGTATTGTCGTCCAAAAAATGAAAACCGGAATCTCTCTAGACCTAATAAGAGTGTTGATAGTAGTCAAAAATAAACCTCTTTGATACTTGTCTAGTATCATTAACTCAGATCAGTTGAGTCCTACTACAATTCAATATAAAATATTAAGAGCGCCACACACAAACCTCTTGCAACATTAACTACTATAGTCCTAGCCATCTTAGCTGCAAAAAACAATTTCGTAGGCAAAAACAACTCCACAAATCAACTCAAGCGACTCAGCTTATAGGAACTTCCCGACTTGCAGACTCAGCCAGAAGCTTGCAGACCATTGGATTCACTCGAGAACTCACAAGTCTTTGATGACCCGTGAGTTGTGGGTGAAGTTATGGATCTCACAGCGACAGGCTCAAGAAGCTTTCCAGAATTTGTGTCTGGAACTGGAGATGGACAAGCCAGATTTTAAAAATATTCCCTCGGCTCTTTCATGCCAAGTTCCACAAGTCAAACTGTGTTTGACCCCCTTTCGCCTTCAGAACTGCCTTAATTCTACGTGGCATTGATTCAACCAGGTGCTGAAAGCATTCTTTAGAAATGTTGGCCCATATTGATAGGATAGCATCTTGCAGTTGATGGAGATTTGTGGGATGCACATCCAGGGCATGAAGCTCCCGTTCCACCACATCCCAAAGATGCTCTATTGGGTTGAGATCTGGTGACTGTGGGGGCCATTTTAGTACAGTGAACTCATTGTCATGTTCAAGAAACCAGTTTGAAATGATTCGAGCTTTGTGACATGGTGCATTATCCTGCTGGAAGTAGCCATCAGAGGATGGGTACATGGTGGCCATAAAGGGATGGACATGGTCAGAAACAATGCTCAGGTAGGCCGTGGCATTTAAAGAATGCCCAATTGGCACTAAGGGGCCTAAAGTGTGCCAAGAAAACAACCCCCACACCATTACACCACCACCACCAGCCTGCACAGTGGTAACAAGGCATGATGGATCCATGTTCTCATTCTGTTTAGGCCAAATTCTGACTCTACCATCTGAATGTCTCAACAGAAATTGAGACTCATCAGACCAGGCAAAATTTTTCCAGTCTATAACTGTCCAACTTTGGTGAGCTCTTGCAAATTTTAGCCTCTTTTTCCTATTTGTAGTGGAGATGAGTGGTACCCGGTGGGGTCGTCTGCTGTTGTAGCCCATTCGCCTCAAGGTTGTGCATGTTGTGGCTTCACAAATGCTTTGCTGCATACCTCGGTTGTAACAAGTGGTTATTTCAGTCAAAGTTGCTCTTCTATCAGCTTGAATCAGTCGGCCCATTCTCCTCTGACCTCTAGCATCAACAAGGCATTTTTGCCCACAGGACTGCCGCATACTGGATGTTTTTCCCTTTTTACACCATTCTTTGTAAACCCTAGAAATGGTTGTGCGTGAAAATTCCAGTAACTGAGCAGTTTTATTTTTGTTTATAATTGCAGGGGAAAGCTTCAAGAGTCTTTCATTTCTGTTTCAAATGGGTGTCTCCACAATTCGGAAAATCGTTCCCGAAACCTGTGACGCCATCTACCAAGTCTTAAGAGAGAAATACCTGAAGGTATGTGTGATATACTATATCTTGTGTCAACATCAGTCATTGAGCTGTACAATATGCACGCTGATGGTATTCTATTTTTGTTGTAAACATGCATGTTGTTGCTTTTTCTGACGCTTCTGTTTTCTAACCAGATAAACAGATCAGCATTTGGTGTTCTCTTTAGTTATTTTTTAATTTTTTTTTTTTTAATTTGTTTTCAGTGGCCAGACACAGTGCATGAGTGGCAGCAGGTATCCATTGGATTCATGTCTCAGTGGAACTTCCCAAATTGCTTGGTTGCTCTGGATAGGAAACACTTAAACATTGATGATGCCATTATTTCATGTCAGATACTGGTGCAGTTCAATAAATATATCAATCATAATGGCCTCCTGTATCATTATCATCACAAAATGTACACATTAGCATCATAAATGTTGGAGAAATAATGCATAGTGTCTGGTCAGGGGATAATGGAATGTGCAAAGCTTAGTTATGATGTTCTCATCAGTCTGTATTCATCAGTATCAGTAGTCAGTATGGTGTGGAATGGAACACTGACTGGCCTTCATTCAGATGCAATGCAGTTCATGGCCTATTATAGAAGACAATAGTGTGAAGTACCTTGGCATAGCTGTATTCATGTATAGACTGTTGAAATGTGCTGAAGGTGACTCACATTACATTGAGGGTAGCAAGACATTATTGCTGAAAATGTGTTTTTACAGTGGATTGTGTTTAAACCAACAAGTTCCACATCATTTGTATTAATATTATCAGCATAAGGACAGTGGGGAAAAACGGACATTCGCTTTTCCAAATAGGCTTTTATTATCATAAGTAAAATGTATAAAAGTCTAAAATGTATGAAACATAAAGGGAAAAGTCATGTGTGTGTGTGTGTGTGTGTGTGTGTGTGTGTGTGTGTGTGTGTGTGTGTCCATGTTGTGTTCTCCAATCGAGGCAGGAGATGGGGTGACACCATCCTGAACTTGTGTTCTATGCTTTGGCATATTGTGCGCATCAGTCCCATTGATTTGTCTGCCAGTGAATCATTGTGAGATTTCCTGCTGTGCTTTGCACTGGTTGACTCAAAGCCTGGGTCCAAAAAAGTATATTCTGCTATATTCTGTCCTCACGTTGTACGAAGGTGGGATGTAGGCCTCCACGCATTTAGATAGAAGAGAAACATTTATAGATATAGATTTTACCCGTCTTCACTACTAATTATAGATTATTAACGGGTGTTTTTATGGGACATGTTTACCTTTGTCTTCCTTACAGGTTAAATGCAGGACATAAAAAAGGTAGGCTTATCTTAATCAAACATTGTCCTGCGCATTTCCATGCGAATGTCGTTTTTAATGCTGGTTTGCTCAAAAATGAGAGCGGTTATTTTTTTTTACATGAAAAATAGACCTTCAGTACCGAGTATGAGGTGTTGGCATAGACCGTTAATATATGTACAGTCTATGGGTTTTGGTCGATAGGGGCGCTAACTGTGCAGCTGCCAGCTTCATCAGGTGCTGGGGGCGCGTCTGCAAAGTGGAAAGCGGGTTTAAATTTCAAACACAAACAGTAGGAGTGACGAGCCAGCGGATTGTGGGATAAGGTTAATACCAAATAGTTCTCGTGTTCATAATTTGAAACGTTATTCAAACATAAACCAAAACGGTGACGTTATCACCGGCCGTGGTTAACGTTAGTTAAACAGAATCCGCGGAAAAAAGTCGTCCGCCGCGTCTTCGCTCCAGTTTTCCGCGCCTGGTATTTGGATGACAAACCGACGTTTGGCTTGTTTGCAGCAGGTGTTGACCAATCCGGACATTGCACTACATTAAAACTTGTACTGTGTTTTAATTCATATATAGCAAGCCTTTTCTGCAAGAAACATGCCTAGGTCCAACAGGCAAAAAGATTACAAACCTGGAGATCTTGTATTTGCAAAAATGAAGGGGTATCCTCATTGGCCTGCAAGGGTAAGCACTCGACATTAATGTCTTGTTTCCAGCTTAAGGTTTGTTCATTTTAGTCATTTCGGCTGCATGTTGATATCACTTGTTTACCTGCAAGGCCTAACGTTAACAGTTAGCTAGCTAGCTACCATGAGTTAGCCTAGCTGTTAGCTCGGTCGTTGCCCAGCATCCATACAGCCAGCCCACTGTAGACAGTTGCAAATTTCTTTCGAGTGAGTCATCGTGTAGACAGACACCAAATTACCCTACTCGGTTAACTAAATATGAATGTTATTGCTAGCTGCTCTCTGCCACCAACGCTGCTTTTCATGTGCCGCTGTCGTCTCCCAAGGGGGCCTGTTAGGCTAACTTAGCTTACCCTTAAAAAGAGCAGTTGGGTAACGGGGATAGTCAATTACAAGTTAACGGCCATGTCATACACAACGTTACGTATGTCCAGTATAGTTAGCAAAGGATATCTTAACTCAAAGTTGGGCTATCTGAGGACACAAACGGGAATCCACTTTGTAGATACCATAGCTAACGTTAAGTTAAATGATAGATAAGTTTTCCTTAACTGTTGCATATTACAGACTACACATGGCTGCTTGTGTAGCCATATGCTTTGGTACTTTGTAAACATGCCCACCCTTGTTGCGACAAGTAGCTAGCAACGTGTTTCTGCTTGTAATGTTAGAATTACTTCTATTACGTTAAAATTTTGCCAACATGGTATTTCCATCTCAAACGCAGCCTCAATCAGTTTTATCAATAAAGTTATGTGTACTCTTCATAAGAGAACATGTGGATAAAAAAACAGAAGAATGTGGCAATTTATGCTGCACTAGAGCCAAAACTATAACGGATAAATGTGGAAACAAAATAACTTGTAACCCCCAACCACAACTGGCCTAAACAACTGAAAAGATGTCAGTTTCAGTTTGTAACCATCATTCCTACATTTGAATGACAGAGCAACCCATACAAAAAACGTTTTCTTTTGGTTTGAGAGTGCGATGGAATGAATTAATCTGTATCAACAAGTTAGTGTCAGTATTGATCTGCCTCTTCCCTCCTTTTTATCATCTTATCAGCTGTATCTCTTGTCAGCAGGCTACAGGTTCTGCCCCACCTATCCTGACACAGTGGCCCTGTCTGGGAATGCCAAAAGGCTTGTCTGGCAGTTTGCAAACAAATGCCATGCCTTCCTGTGCCCCAGTGTCTCGTGCTGCAATTTTGTAAAAATACCAATAAACATTGGCAGAGTGGTGGCGTCAAACAGTGAACTGCAAAGATATTAAATATTAGAATGAACACACAAAGTGGAGTGACCCCTGTTCTCCGTTGGCTTTTTAGGAGTTGAATTAGAAGGGATTCTAACAATATCTGGTAAGACCTATTTGAGCTGAGCAATCAATTTAAAATAACTCTCAATTAGCAATGAAGAGTACTGCATATTGTCTGATAGTAAAGCCGAGAATTTAGCATTACTACCCCTACTGTGGAAACTGTTAGTTCATTAGTCTAGTGATTAGTCATTTATCTACAAATGCCACAATATTTTCTGGTTCAAGCCTCTAAAAAATAAGGATTTGCTGCTCTTCACTCATTATCATTGTGAGTTATATATATTTTTGGACTGTCTTGTTTTCCAAATTTAGTTTTTAAATTCGTAAAATTCTACATAATACTAGTGACCGTTGTTTGTTGATCCAGTGGTCCTCTGTTTGTCACTTCAGTATTTTAATCTTAATTAACTTTTGGCTTTGTGTTTTTCTTCATTATTATTTTCATAAAGAGTTGCTTTGATTTTGGGATTTCTCAGCCTCCTCTCAAGAAACTGTTCTTAATTCACAGATTGACGAATTACCTGAAGGAGCTGTGAAGTCCCCCTCAAACAAGTACCAGGTGTTCTTTTTTGGGACACATGAGACGTAAGTAATGTTTTATTCTTCAGAGTGGACCCTTAATGTTGGCAGAAACATTAAGGATTGAATAAAATGAAAAAAAACATCCCTCATAAACCTGTTTCTGCCATTTGGAAATTACCAGTAATAGCTGAAAATACTGCTGAAAACTAGGTTCTAATCTGTATGTATGTGTCGTTTAGGTGCATTACATTAACCATTACCTAATCTATGTAGTACATATAAAGGTTCAGAAAAATCCATCTCTGTAGCTATTTTTATGACCCTGTGACCTTAATTGAACACTGTTGTCAAACTCTTCCTTGAGCCACACTTTTGTCCGAGATGAGTTATCTCAAACTGGCCGGTTTTCTGTAACATTTCACTTGAATTTGCATGTCTGCAGATAATCCATTATATTGTGTTGGGTGATGCTTTGACAGTTTTTGACCTCTGAACATAATACATTTCAAAGTTCAAAGCTCTCTCCAACATAGATAATTACAATTAATTATTAATATTAATCTATGTTGTCAGTCAGTTGTCAAATTGGTCATTGATTCATTTCTGTTGTTAAAGTAATTATTGACTTTTATTTTATTAGACAGTTGATTTAATAAAAGACTACTTAAATGAATGAGATTAATCACTTTATACAAATTGAGGATTTTGTTCAAGGATTTATTATTTTAGAGTGATGTCATAAAGACAGACATTCAAAGCTTCATTTAAAAACCCCAAAAGAGACTTTGAGTGTAAAAGCCCTACTCATTGAGATATGTTTGACCACCACAGGGCGTTCCTTGGGGCCAAAGATTTGTGCCTGTACGATGAAAATAAGGAGAAGTTTGGAAAAGCAAACAAGAGGAAAGGCTTCGCTGAGGGACTCTGGGAGATTGAGAACAACCCCACCGTCACGCATGAAGGCTATGAGGTGTGTGTATTTCTAAGATACAGGCCAAGTGTGTTTTATTGTACTGTCAGTAATCAACATTATGTTTGTGCCTTGTGTAATAGGGCTGAATAATTACTCGCATTTGCAATAATATCGCAGTATGTTAAAACGCAATCTACTAATTGCAAAGGCTGAGATTTGGTCACATGACTCGCGAGAGCAAATCAGTCTGCACTCCGCAGAGAAAGCATCTTGGCACGCTAATGCTACACAATACCTTAAGCAGATTTCTGTCATTGAAACAACTCTTGAGTTGCAATTTCAAACCTTTACAGCCGTTTTTATAAAATGAAGGGTTTTATTTAGGCTTGAGTCCATACATGCAGTTAATAGATACATTAATACATTTATCTATCTAATCTTGTGTTGTTCATACTATACAACGATTTATTGCTTGTCTTTGTTGAATAATACAGAAGACAAAGAGCTTAAAAAAGAATCCCATATTAAATCGCAATATTGGTGAAAAAAATTGCAATTAGATTATTATCCAAAATTGTTCAGCACTACTGTGTAATGTCAGATTTTGTAAAGTAAACAAACTGTAACAGATGAAAGCCAAAAATGGCAGCAACAGAAAAACTAGTTTTTAGTACAACCACTGTTTACTTCGTTGTTGCACAGCACAAAGGCAAGAAAATTAATGAGATGCTTTTCTACCGAGCAACACAACCGATTATGCATCGAGAGAAATTCCTCATGTGTGTATGAACTTGGTGAAATCAGTTTCTGCACAAGTTACAGTTACTACATTAACCACCATTTTATAATGTAAGAACGCCAGTGTTTACTAATTCAAGACATCTATTAGACATTGGTGTGTGCTCTTTGTGTCCAACTCCAGACTTTGTTGCCCTTTTTCTTACACTATATATTTTTTCAATCTTTGCCTGTAGTCAGCGAAGAAGGAAAACTCATCAGAAGGAACAGGGGATACAGGCAGTTCAAAGAAAGTCGATGCAGAGGGCAGCAGTGATGAGGATGAAGGGGCCCTGGTCATTGACGAGAAGAATGAGCGGGGAAGAACTAAACGAAAAGCAGAGGAGTCCACAGAGGTGAGCTTTGAGTCTGTTAGTTGTACACAGTCCACGTATGGAGCTTTCTAGTCAATTCGTAGTTGAGCTTTCTGTCTCTATGACCCGTCCTTAAACCTTTTGCTAGGCGTCACCAAAGCGGCCGAAGGACACAGAGGCAGAAGGTGATTCTAAAGTAGACGGCGACAAGTCTAACGTGGAGGCCAAGCTCAACGATGTGACTGGACCCAAGGTAACTGCGCCCTCCTCACAGAGTGAGTCAAAAGCAGAAGCCCAGGAAAAGGCTCCAGCAGGAGGCCAGCTCACAGCAGATAAGGTAAAACACTTGTTATTCAGCAGTAATGTTAAGTATAGATACTTAAGGAACATGCAAAAAATAAATGAGAAAATTGTATGTTTATGTTGCATGTCCGAGCTACTAAATGTCATGTCCTTTTTAATTGCTCTTCGCCGTTCTCCCTGCAGCCTGTGACAGACAGCGCTTAACGTCAATTCTCAGAAGAAAACCAAGAACCTTTGATGCTTTTCTGTCTGGAATTTAAGCATCAACACGACCATTTGCAGGATGCCAGCTATCCGCTGTTTAAATAATAGGAGGATTTTAAAAACCTAAGTGTTTGTATTGAGAGACAAACAAATCCTCATTTGCCATTTTTGGGATATCATATATCCCAGAAACAAAACGTTTGCTAATCTGATTTCAAACAATTTAACTGGGCACTTTAATGCTCATTTATAAATGAGATTTTGGTGTGTAAATATTTTTTATTTCTAAGTGCAATTACATAATTACAAAGACTGAATGCTAGGTGTAAAAACAATTGAACACTGAATATATATATATATATATATATATATATATATATATATATATATATATATATATATATATATATATACCACAAAAGATTAATACTCCCAATTGATGGTTTTAAAAAGTAAATATTGTACAGGAAAAAAAAAATTTCACCCACGCTCTGTTTTAGTTCAGAAATTACCATTTTTTTCACCTAGTTTATCAGCCTCATCTTAAATCATATATTCAGTAATTGGATACATGATATTGCACTTTCAGAATTATAAAAAAAAATGTCCTGCCCCATTCATCATTGTATTGTTCACTGTATGACGTTTTTATGCAACACAGGTTTTGATGCTTTGGTGTCGTGAATGCTTCATTGCAAGTGACCAAATGACGGGATTCATTTTACTAGATTGAATATGTAAAGCCTGTTTGAGAAGAACTATTGTAGGATTAAAACCGTTGGTTTGTAAACCCCTCTGTAACTTTCTTAAGCTGATGATTGATGATTATTGGAAGCAGAAAGACATTCCTGAATGTTGTTGCATCAGAGCTCGGTCTTAAAATTTTGGAGGTGGAGCTGTGGCGTTTGCTGGGGATAAAAGTTACTTGTCACCACCTTTTTCTGGGGAAATAATCTGGAAAACACTTTAAAAATCCATCAACTCAAATATCAATTTCATGTTCTGTACAATTTCTTATTAAGCTCACATTAATGCTGCCATTGCTTGATACTTGAGATGTAATTGGGTAGTACACTTAATTGCAAACTGTAATTTGTTGTTCCAAATGTGTTCCTTTTTCAAATGTATTACTGACGGAGCTACTCAAATTGTGATTTTCTTTTTTTCTTCGAAAAATTAAAAGAATCTACAGTGAACCATCTGTAAAACTTTTTCTGACCTTTTGGTTACCAACCCTTTTAACTGGATTATGAGTCCATTTAACTTTGATGGTCTTATTATTTTGGCTGTGAAATCAAGTTGTGATGTTTTGAAGATGTGTTTTATTTCAACATTTGTTTAGACATGTTCAAAATGTGGTGTTTGTTATTTTCCATTGTAGGTAACTTAAGGTTCAAGTGTCTTCATAATGCTGGAGCTGCTCACCATGTTACTTGGATGTTGTCATCGCTTTAGTGTTCTGTATTTGGCAACACAAGCCCACAGTTAATCAAATTTAAGGGTAATCTCATCTTTTACAGGTGAAAATAACCCTCACTGCTGTTCCTAATATGGCTTATACCCACCTATAACATACTGCAGATTTTAAACTATAAAATGTTCAAAGTCAGTTCTAATTATTAATTCCAAGGGTATAATTTGGCATTAAGGTGTAATTCCTTGTTAAATGTTCTCTTTTTCTTTCGGGAGCTGCCATTCATCTGCTGCTTAGTTTACTGTTGTAGTTGCCAGGCCATTTAATAAACATGTTGATACAAAAAATGTGTTTCTGTCATCTTTATATTATACTAGTGTTGAAACTCTATTTACTTTTCAACCCAACTAAACCTAATTCATTTTAACATCTAATTTTTTGTTCTGTTAAAAATAAAAACTAACAATGGCACCTTTTTGTCAAAAAAAAACTTGCTCCCAAGTAAGCCTTGCAGCACAGTTTAGGGTTTTAGGTCTTGTTACAGTATATCATACATTCATACCAGGCAAAGTGATGATTGTGATTTAGTGCTTTGACCACAAAGTTAAATAATACTAAATTTAAATACTATATCATCACAGTACATACAGTGAGCTATAGGATACTGTAATGCTTGTAAGGATATAACATTTAATGACAATTTACTATTCTGAAACAGACATTGAATACATATTAACAGGATTTTTTAGAAAAAGAAAATTGCAACGATTTCCCCTTTTTTCCTTCATTGCAACGCTGCATGTTGAACTGAGAATACATATAAAGCTTGTAAACAAATTGTTGTATAAGGTGGATGTATTCTGAGGAAGGAACATGTGATTTTAGTGTTTTGTACCTTGTATGTAAGGACATTGCTATTTTTTTTTTTGCACATTGGCAATATTGTGAAAAACTGAGCCATGGCCATCCAATTCCAAAATATACTCACCCTTGGAGAGATTTTACTTTGTCTGTATCCATATTATTTAATTTTGACTCAGTGAGATGCAGACTTCCAATAACCTACACTGAAGTGCACAGCTGAATCACTGTCATCTTTCTTTCAGTGGCCACAAGTATGTCCAACTGCCGATGCGTTATTTGTTTACTGCGCATGCGTACAGTCAGGTCTTACCCTCCTGCCCACTAGGAGGCGCTGCCTACTGATGATAGTTGGTGCCAGTGCTGCTACATGTGACATTGACACAACATAGCAACGGAGGGTAAGCTCTTTCTGCATGTTAGCTATGCTTGTTTTTGTTATAACAGTTTGATAAGACAGCTAGCATTCTCATTTAATGGTTAAAACAAATATGTGTTTTAAGTGTGTTCTAAATAATAATAATAATAGTGGCGTATTTTTAGCCGCTGTAACATATCGTTCAGTAAGGTAACATTAGCATAGCTTGTGTTGAGAGTGTTTCAGTGGAAACTGGGCACATTTTAAGCTCGTTTACCTTGGTCAACGTTTTGTTTTGTCTCTGCAGCACAATGAGGCTGACCGCTCTTCTGTCTATGGCAGCCAGGGTGGTTATACCCAAAGATTACCGCTTTGGTACCAACAGACCGTGGACGCCTGCTGCTAAGAGGCTGAACCCTCCGGGTAAAAAGAGGAGAAAGGTGTTTGTGGAGCCGATAGCACCAGAGGACTGGTCTGTGCTTAGAGGGGACATGGTGGGTAACTTTAGTCAAGTCTCAATACTTAATAAGCAAATTGCACGTCAGTAGCAAGTCCTTATAATTAAATATTCAATGTACTGTATGTGAATTTGCCAGTCCTGTTGTGATTTTACAAGGTCAAAACTTAAACTTAAATGTTTTTGACTTCTTTCGATGGTCAAGTCTCATGTAAGTTCAGTACGAGTCAAAGTCTCAAGTCCTGACTTGTGAACACTGCATACTTTTTGTGAAGTCTCACTTCAGTCCCAGTATCAAGTCCACAGTTCTGAGAACCTTTGTAACTCCGAACAACTCTGACAGGACATCAGTTAAAATGCAGACTTCAGAAGAACATACTTATTTAAATCTCTGTAACGAAGTTAAGTTCTTAAATTTATTTATATTTAAACCACTTTTAATTTTTAGAATAATGAGCACAAGACGTTCACTTCCAAACACATTCATTTACTTACATTAGTTACATTTTAAATGCGGAGCCATCTTTAATGTAACATTTTAAGGAGAAATTACTATATATATATTTACTTAAGATGCATACATGTCTTCCGGCATTGATAACACAACTGATGCAAGCAATATTGTAACTTGAAACATTAAAGTAATTCCAGTAAATAATGCATGAAGAGATTACTTCAAGAGAATCTTGTGGGTGACGTTCTTAAACATTGTTGGCAAAACTTGACAAAATTAACTGGTACTACGAAAACTTAGTATCGAAGTCTATCTAAGTATCTTCATATTCATTCATTTCTCAGGTTGAGATTCTCAAAGGGAAGGACAAAGGGAAGCATGGAAAAGTGATCCAAGTCTTCAGACACAGAAACTGGGTTATGCTGGAGGGCCTGAACACAGTAAGGATCTACTGTCATTTGTTTGCCAGAGGAAATGGGAAGATGTTTAGTGTATTGCAGTATTATTGGTGGTGCTTATGAGAGGATAAGAAGTTGGCTCTTGCTGTTCTCTCTACACAGAGTGCTCATGGTTTATTATGCATTTAAGCAATTTTGGATACAGAAATGTCTTGTGAATCATCTTCTTTCACCAAAAAGTGAACTTAATAGTAACATTTTCATGTTAATTATTATCGAAGCAGTGTCATATACTCTGAATTTATTTTTTCGCTCCACCAGATGGAGACAGCGGTCTAGGAGAAACGATCTGACAGTGCACCGTAAAAATCCATTTGGCCACCACCCGGTTTTGAAAGTTGAAACTGTTGTTTTTTTCGTCTTAGCATTACAGGTATATTGGAAAAACTGGGGATTATCGGGGGACCTACATTGCCAGTGAAGCTCCCATCCTGCTCCACGATGTTGCACTCATTGACCCTTCAGACAGGTACCGTAAACCTTGCTAGAACCAAGAAAAAAAGAATGCCTATGCAAGGACACACCCACCTCAGGACATTAACAATAGCTGAACCACAGATTACCAGTCAAAATGAGTTGTAATCCTTTTTCTAGATGGTCTTGCATTATTCTTATCTGGAGTCCTAAGTAGCGTGTGCTGAAGTTGTGCTAAAGAGCTCCAGTTCCTGGTGTTATTTTGAATGAATTCTAATAAAAGTGTTACCAGCAGAAAAAAAGTGACAAGGTAGCATTTTATCTTTAAAAAATGTCTGTTTGGGAGACTATCAACCTTTTTTCCAAGTAAGCAAAGAAAAGAATCTGTGTAAACAAATTTTAACAAATGTTATTGTTTATCTGTGGGGTTTTGCATTACGTCGTTGTGCGTCTGTAACGGTTGTGTGCTGTAGTTCCTGCTTGTTATTTCTTTACGCTATCATCAAGATAACTGCTGAATAATAACATCTCTACACTACTTTCAGATATTAAAAATAGTCCAGCGTTATGTACTGTATTGGTTTCATAACAGATTAATAATGACATGCTGATATTGATCTTCCAGGAAGCCAACTGATGTGGAGTGGAAATTCACAGAGGAGGGTGAGAGAGTCCGAGTGTCTCTCAGGACTGGTAGAATCATCCCAAAACCCATTGTAGAGAGACGAGATGGCATTGTACCACAGCAGTGGAAAGGTGTGTGTGTGTGTGGGTGGGTGGAGGAGGTACTCCCTAAAGTCTGGTGTGTGCTCAAAAACGAGCTAGTTTGTATTACTCATATGAAGACTGCCTGCTCAAATTTATGCCTTCTTATTCTTATGCTTTTTCAAGTTGAATAGATTTTTGCATGTGACTGTTTTTTTTTCTTTCTGCTATTACAGATGGTCCGAAAGATACCAGTCCAGAAGACACTTTAGAAAAGACCTACGCACCGTCTCTTAAAACCCTGGAGGAGGAAGTCATGGAGAAACTGGGCATCCAGGAGAAAAGAAGGCCCCGAAGGTCCTACTGGTACTGACCAAATAATTCAGAGACACTCAGGCCCCATTGTGCTATCCAGTTTTCACAGGGACCCTGAACACATTTTTGGTGAAAGTCGAGAATAACTATGAGGATGACATAAGTAAGGCTTATGGACTGTAAAATACTGGTGCAACATACATGTTATTATTAAGGAAATGACAGCTTTGTAAAAATATGAGGTGAAATGGCCCTGAATGGGTACAGTTTCTTTGTAATTGTGAATAAATGTCATACGTAAACTAATCTGGCTCAACAGATGTACATTGCTCGGAAAAAGCTTGAAATCGTGCCAGATGTTCCTCACCTCACACTTTTTCCTCTATTGGTGCTTAGCATCACCCAGCACGGCTGTGATTGGTTTAAAGAAATACAAACAAGCCAGAGCATTTTTTTTTTTTTACTCTATCCCAGAATAGATAAGCCGTGTAGCCAGACCACAATCCAGCTCTGTGGAGATAGGTCTGGCAATGCAAGACCACATAAACTAATTTTTAATGTATAACTGCTTGTATTCTGGAGGTTCACTCAATACAAACGATAGTATTAAACCACAATGTTTCCCAACTTAAAGGTTTGGCTGTGATATATGATCATCAACATGCAGCAAAGAAGAGAAAGTCCAATGTTGCAAAGTTTCCCCACACCAGGCAAATACTTCAAATATAGAGCAGGAATGAAACAGCATTAATGCTAACAAAGCTGACAATGTTGATTAAGCTTGTATCAAAAAGCCATGACTTTTAGTTTACAGTAGCTTCTGTCTCAAATCAGGACATTAAATTGTAGACTGCCTCATACACTAGAGTCTGCGTGATTGGAACATTAACCTTATTGTTAGTATTGGCAAGGTTGCTAATGGTAATAGTTGCAGCCTGTTATGATTATTCATAAGGCTGAAAATAGTCCTATTATTTTACATTATCCCAGACATGTTGCTCTCCAAAACTCAAAGCCTTTAGACAAATGTGTCTTTCTTTCCTACGTGTCTGGGAAACTGAGCAGAAGGAAATGGCTTGGGAGGAGACTAGTTTCAACAAAGTTCTCACTCACCTCATTTGACTGGCACTGTTATTCCTGTAATGTGTTACAGTTTTTACATGTTTCGACCACAATCTATGAAGACATATGGTTATGAATTTATGATCAAGTTTATCTGTATGATATTAATTTACTAAGAAAGCAAAGTTCAAAGCTTAATTTCTCATACTTTCAGCCACATCTTGCATAGTTTGGTGCAAAAATCTTCTATAAGTGGCATATTAACCCAATCAATGAAAGTTATTTTTTAATGCATTTCTGAATGAAATCTCATGCCTTTTTCCTTTCACATCCCACATGTGCATGGTAGAGCAAAGTGAAAAGTAAAGGAGAATTATTATTATTATTAAGAATAATTGAAAGTAAGCAATTATACGTTTAAAATACATGCTGTACAAGTATATCTGTAGTTACATAAGACTGATTAAAAGGCTTGAAGAAGAAGAAGGCTTGGGACCAACATTTATACCATCATGTAGAGAGTTGAAATGTACTGAAATTAAAGTGAAGAGTACCTCAGTAGTTTTAAGTCTTGGCTCAATGGTGTTGTCTTTAAATATGTTTGCATGATCTTAAAATATCCCTTTGTTGCTATGAATATCCAGTTTTATCTGTTTCTATCAAAATGATGCCCATTCTTCTTTAAGCTTCCCTCAGCTGCACATTTATCTGTGATTTATGAGGTGGGTGTCAAAATCTTTTTTTCCCTCGCTGGTTAACCACGAGTGCTGATTTACCGGAAGACCAGGCTTGCCGGATCTCCAGCTGTGGAAGCAACTAACTTTGTTGCCAGGCAGTGACAAAAAAATGATGTAACAAATAATCTAATTGCGTTAGAGTATCACAGTGGCAACCCATACCCTCATTTCTGGTCAGTGCAGTTACTTTGCGCAGTTACATCATGCAAAAAGCATGGCAAGATGTTGGTTTGGCTGGTGAGTGGATGAGTGCAGCAGTTTCTCAGACTTGTCCCTCCCAAACCAGTTGGCCTCTTTGCATCTAAGAGGGAACAAAAGCAGCCAGTCAGCAGAAACAGGGTTTTGAGGTTTTGATTTTATGGGAGGAAAAATGGCTGGTCATCTTTTCTGTCATTGCATGTGTGTTGTATGGATTTCAGTCTGGGATTAGAGCAAAGTAAAGCGTAATGTTGGTGAAGTGGCACCTTTGTATTGCTTCATCTGTCTTTATTCTTTCCATTTACACAGACAAAGCACATGGTCTGGACTGTCTCAAGTTGTGCAGGGGTAGAATGAGTTTTGCGAATGCCTGTTATCTCTACTTTGTGGTGAGTTGACAGTAATTCTGGTAACCCAGTTAAAGGAAACCACGGAACATGACTCAAGCAGAATTAGGAATAAATAAAAAATAAACTGCAGGCTGTGCTCTGTATTTTAGCTGAGTCATGTTTGCTTCTCAGCCACGTAAACTAATGAATCCCACCTGGTGATATAGGTTGCATGTGTCAGAGTCGCTAACAGAGTCGCTTTCTGCGAAGATCTTTAAGAGTTTTTGTTTATGTAAAAACTGCTTACAGTATATTGCTTAATTTATTTTACATAAGCACTCTTAGTTATTTAGTACTGTCTCTGTCTATGAGGTGGTGATGGCACAGTGGATGTGACACATGCCTTTAGTGGGGGAGGTCTGAGTTCAATTCCCACTGCAATACATCTACCAATGTGTCCCTAAGCAAGACATTTAACCCATAGTTTCTCCTGAGGTGTGTGACCTCTGATATACGTATATAGCAATTGTAAGTTGCTTTGGATAAAAGTGTCAGCTTTTGTAATTATTACATGTAATGTAATAATGGAAAGTTATTATAATCTCAGATTCATGGTTGCTTGAACATCTCCAGAACATCTGAAGACACTTTAAAACTAAATTTGAGTGTTGCTCTTGACTCACTTGATGATCTAAGCTCCGCTACAATATAATGATAGAGTCTAATTATAGGCTGGTTGTTTGAAGGCTGCTGGAAAATGTACCGTTAGCTTGTATGCAGGTCTGAGGCATGGCTTGCATGCACGTGTAACTGTGTTTGGTCTAATTTAGTCTCTTTCAGTGGATTCTTGTATATGGCCTCAATATGTTATGGTTAGCAGCCGAAAAGGAAGGTAGAACACTGCTTTTACTTTTCCTGTCAGACTTCAGTTCCCTCGTCCAGGCTTGATTTATTGGTTTTATGTTCACTTAATTGGCAGACCTTTAAGTCACAGCTAAAATACTCTGTGCATAGCTCAAGGTATTGTATAAGACTATATGTCTAAGAATTATGGCACGCACATCTGTGCATTCAAAATCTTCTATGAAAAGTATTTTATTATTATCATGTGCTTAAAGATGAAAAAGTATGCAGTAATATTAGCATATAATAGTGGCCTGTGTCACTGTTGTATTATCTTTTATATTATTATTATTATTATTATTATTAGCAATGCATTGAAGCATTTGATTCTAGGTTGTAGTAACAAAAACCCCTGGGCTTGTTGAACTGAACAAGACTGTGTTTTAGCTGCTGTTCTATTAGTTTCTTTTATTCAATGCGATCTGTCATTCAATATTTCTTTCATCAGTCTTTTTGTAAAAATGTAATGTGTTTCTGGGTTACTTTAAGTTACTTTAAGTTTCCCCAAACCTTTTTTTTCTCCAGTTTTGTAGTTGTCATCTCTGCTGTATAAACCTTCCACAGCATTCAGTCCTCTGTCCTGCTGTTGTCTGAGCTATCTGCAGACCGTTGACTGGACATGGACCCGCTTCTTTTGTCGAGCTGTGATGTTGAGTTGCAGAGGTCTGGGACTTATGGGAAATGTTCAATAAAGGCCACCAGAAATATTGAGTAAACAAAAATATTGGATTGTTTTTCAAAAAAGGACATCACATCACATACTGTTTAGAAAAGCTAAGTTTCAAAGCTGGTTGATTTTGAGTTAGAAATGTTAGAAATGTCAATAAGGTTTGGAATGAGGTTTTACTTTGGCTTCTAATTTAATTTTAATTTGTTTATTAATCCCCAGTGGGGAAATTAAATCTTTTCCTGTGTACACACTTTGTTAGTAATCACACACAGGCCTGAAATACACACACATGCTCAGGTCCTATACATGCACTAATGGAGAGATGTCAGAGTGAGTGGGCTGCCAGCTGAACCAGCCCCCTGAGCAGGTGGGGGGGTACGGTGCCTTGCTCAAGAGCTGGTGGCAGTGATCAGGAGGTAAAGTGGCATCTCTCCAGCCACCAATCCACACTCCGTACTTTTTTGTCCTGATGGGGACTTGAACCAGTGACCGGTTCCCAACCCATCTCCCTACGGACTGAGCTACTGCCACCCTCAATTAATTCTGGCAAATTAAACATTTCATTAGTAAAATGCAAAATTAGATTGTATTTCCCTCAGTGGTTACCTGTGGTTCCATCAGAATCTTCAAATTAAAACATTGTTTAAAAACGAATCAACTCTGCAACCACTAATATCCTACTTTTTAAACTTTTATTTTATTTGTTTTTCAACATGATGCTGAACATGTGTGTGTGTGTGTGTGTGTGTGTGTGCGTGTGTGTGCGTGTGTGTGTGTGTGTTTGTGTGTCACAATGTGCGTTATATTGATGTAGGATTTGTGATCTGTCTTGTTGTTTCGTTAGATGTTGTCATGTTTTTACTGTTGGATTTAAATTAAGCCCTGCTTAGGGACTGCAGATGTAAATTAGCCGAAGGCTAATAACTCTGGTACAATTTATCAAATGGCAACACTTTTGTTAAAAATTTTACTTGGTCCCTGACAAATAAAAAGAAAAAATAAGAAAAGATATAGTCTCACATTGATGCGAAAGTTCAAGTTCATTCTTGACCTTAAACACTGCAGTTGGGACAACAATCTTCCCATAAGGTGCATTTAGTAGCTGCTCTGGAGCGTTCCATGTTATTAAAATCTTCAGCAGCAAGTGTTTTCCCTACTCAACTCTTAGGTTAAAGGTCAAATGTGAGGAACAGCTGTGAAGAAAGCCTCCCCTGGATTGACTCTTTCATAGAAGTTTCTGTTTTAAGAATGGCATTTGTTTTCATTATACCATCCTGCTGCTAAATATGAAAGACAGCAGAGAGGTTGCCGTCTCGCAGTGAGCGTAACTGCTGACTCTGACAGTCAGTCAGTCATAGCTGGAACATAAAGCACACCTCTGGTCTTTGTCTGCTCTCTGAGTTTGACATTTCCTTCCCAGACACTGTTGCTGGTATCTAGGTGTCAGATTCCTCAGGTGCGAAGCACCAAGCGCTGCTACAAAGCACCATTCACCCTGTCTGCCGAGGGCACAAGTACACACTTACCTTGACCTTATTGGTCTGTTGCATGTCTATGTTAAATACCGTATGAACAGGTGGCAGGATACGGTAGTCAGCCTAGAAGATCCCTGACAATATGCTGTATGTAACTCATAATTGGCACACAGCACGGCTATAAATCTTTCACATTACTGAATGAGATGAGACTAGTCGATGCTGCACTGCTCTATCCACACGGATGACAGGACCAAGCTAGATTATTGAATGGGTAGAGTGGGCACCTGCTCCAGAGCACCAACTAAAAGGGTAAAGGTTGTCAATATGCTTTGAACAAAGTGCCCGTCTGAACAGCATGATGGCTGCAACTGTAGCCAATGTTTTAATTTCTGTCTCAACCTATTTTTTATTCTTCAAACTACCCATGTTACATTTGTTGTTTGTGCAAACAAATGCAACACCATAGATGCATTACAGGAGAGACTGCAAGTGTGCATCATTAACCACTGTGTAGTCTCGTATTGCCAGAGCGGAAGGTGATTTTCCTGGTAATGTACTTCAGTTGATCCACACTACCCTCTGAGACTCCAGGCTTTTTGTCCTGCCACCAACTTTGGCCATTTTAAACAACTATAAACTTTTGTACTAAATACATGTGTCTACTTAAAGATGATAGGATGCATAATACACAAAGGAAATATTGGGTGTGGTCAAATGCTCAGGAACCACATGTAGATTTATCCGGCTGTAAAACCACTGATTATTGGTGATTTACATATGTATGAGTTTTGATGTTTTTGGCTCCTCTATTGTTTGTTTTGAATTGTTTTGCTTTGAGTGTTTGTTTGCCATATAAAATTAGGGGCTGGTGTGTATTTAGTGCCCTTGGTATAAATAGGAACCAATCTTTGGTTCCTTGAATGCAACCGGAAGCACATACAGTTTTTGACTTTAAATGTAGAGGTTAAGCCCAAGCTTTAAGCCCTGGAGGTGCCGTTCCACAGGTAGAGTAATTGAAACACTTTTTACCTTTTTGATCAGTGAAAGTCCAAGTCATATTTACAGTTAAACATTTGGTTCCATTCATGTCCTTGTTATTTTAGTAAGGTTTCCAGACAAATCATTGCTTGTGTGTATTTTGTGTAGTGTACGTGTGGTCAAAAACTGTATGTGCTTCCGTGTTGCACTCGAAGAACCAAAGATTGTTTCCTATTTATACCAAGGGCAATAATTGGCTCTTACAGCATGTATTGCTCTTTAACAGGATTTACATTTTTTTTTTTAAATGAGCTTGCTTGATTATTCACCAATAGTCAACAAAAATGGCCTAAAATATAATGGTGCAGTGTTTGTATCAACAGAAAACTTCTATTTTAATGCTATTTTGAAGTACATGGTGCGTGGTGCATGCTTTTTTCTAAACGAGCTGCAGTTAATGACTACTAAATTGTGACATAGGCATAATGAGTTTATGGGTCACAAAACAAATGCTGGTGTCAAGCACGCCTTGATTGAAGTTTTAAACTGACAGACTGAGCAGCTGCTGCTGTGGTCTGTCACACAGGGACTAATCCTCAGCAGATGTCGCTAACTGAAACTGCTGGCTACATGCAACATTCTTCAAGGTGATTTAAGAAGACCAGTAGTCCACTTTGATGTAGTGGAAGTGTTACTCTCAGCTCCCTCACTGATATTGCAGCATAGTATAGGTGACTGTGCTGCAATATCAGTACCTGCAGCAGCAGCTGTCTATTACTGCTGCGCTCAATGCATTTGTCGATTCCCTGCAGGAATAAACAACCTCATAGGTCATCATCTCACTTCATTTCATAGCCTATTACATCGGTTATTTTAAATGTCATCCCTCCCAATCCCCTTTGACAGACACACGATATCTCCATCCAGATTGTTGGGTGGAAAAGTGGGCAGTGATTAAATGTGATTTTATATCTGGCGTCACTTTCTCTCAACTCCCTCGTTTCTCACCGAGCCTCAGAGTCGCTCGGACCGCAATCCAAACTCCCCTCATACCTGCGCACAGCATCCAGAGCGGCTTTCCAGGACAGTCGCACTGCAGCAAGCAGAGTGGAGCTGACGAAAAATACTTTTTACAGCCGAGAAGTCAATCCAACCCGCATCAGCTGAAATGCTGCTGAACAGAAGCCGGTAGGTATTTTTTTAGTTTGGGCTGTAATGTTAATGATTCGCAGTTGATGCGGTCTAACTTCTTTTAAATGTTTAATGTCGTTTAAATGATGGTGTCATTTAAGAAAATGACCAGTTCGTTACCAGTTAAATGCTTTGCAGTTGCTGTCCTCATGGGAGGTCCTGAAATTGTGGCCTTAGTTCATTCTCTGCAGGAAATGTCATTTTGTCATTTTGTGGAGCTGACGCACTCACTTAAGTATAACTTTCTTCTAATTGGCTTTTTGTTTTGTTTGTTGCAAATCACGAACCCCTCGCTGTGTTTTAATAGAGCATAGCTGGTGGACATGTTTTTTTAATGGCTTTTGCCTCTTCAACCTCCTCGTCAGTCCCCATGGTTATTAAATAATAGTGAGGCGTTCTAATGACAGCATTGGCGTACTGTCAACATCTACTAGACATATTCATTTATTTAATTTAAATGTTATTTTCTCTGGGAGTAAAGCGTTAATGCTACTGATTTTAAACTCTGAAATGAGGTTCATATGTGCCCTACAGGAGACAGAGTAAAAAGCCAGCTTTTTGTCTTAAGTGCACATCTATCCTCTTCTGTTCATTGTCTCCACCTGAGGGTTCAGGTAGACTTCATTAATGGACAGAGATATAGTAAAATAGATATAACAGACTTTTAAGGATTCCTTTCTCTTTTATGTGGTGGACCAGTTGCTCTTAGCATAATAGCCAGTGGAGCAAGTCATACTAAAAGCACTGGTTTGGTTTCTTGTAATTTCTGATCAAAATGTAGCCTTGATCAACTATTTATAAAATTCAAAAGCATTACAACTTGAATTAGGTGGTCTTGTGTTAAACATCAGGTTAAAGAAGCAGATTCTCAGTAAAGTGGCTCTTGATTCTATGATGTAAATGTCATAACCTCAGCGCTCATATTGAAACAGAATGTCTGAAGAGAAGATTTAGAGAAGTATTTCTTTTATAAATTGGCTGTGAAGATGTACCACAAGTTGCATTGAAGCAAAGGACAAGAAAACCCATTACTGTAGGTAACAGGTATAATGTTGAAGCTGGTGACCAAACAGCCAACATGGAGACCAACATGGAGTGTGGATGAAGCTCTAGCTGTTCTTGTGGAGGATGATGGGCCCTGAGTTGTAGTAGAAATAATTAAACATCTCTGCAGGTTTCAGTATCGCTGCCCACATCTTTTATCAGTGACTCAATTTCTCATAATAAATGAAAAAGTGCAAACGAAATGCCAATTCCGCCAAATTATTAGGCTAGAAACAGTGAGGTAGGACGACACAGTAAGATTTATGTTTCTAAAGGTGTATGCAGTATATTACTTCTATTGCAATTACATAATAACAAGTCTGTGTTGAACCAGAAGTTGAAGATACAGATTATTTTACTCATTATTCATATTCTGAGGATTATTGATCCTTATGCATAATGTAAACTGGAGTGAGGCCATTTATTTTCTAATAAATAGTTACTTAATCCTCCTAGAAAGAAATGCCCAGTCAACAATGTGAAGTAGCCAATAAGTATGCGTCCCCTTTTTTGAAGTGAAAGATGAGGAATAGCTTCACTGATACCAAAAATAACCAAACGCATAATGCTGGTGTAGGAATAGTTGACTTTAAATGAAAGAGTTCTGAAATGCAGTTTAGTAGTTCATTTGTTTGCCCAGATTCTACTAAATTCATGGTTTTGCATGGTTTATAATGGGCTTTCTAAGCACGGGTTGTGGTCACTCCATGGATTTGCTGAGTCAGATCTGAGATCTGGTATTTGTAGATCTGGTATTTGTTTGATGCTTTGACTCGTTCCCAGGCACGTTGGGTGGTGAATTATGTGGTGGGTGGCTTTTCCACATTGGTCATCTGGTTGGGAGACAGACAGTGGGTTTAATGGAAATGTCTGCACGGTTTGGGAGGTGGAATGAGTCTTTTGATTGACTGCAACTCATCGGATGTGTGGAGGTGTTATGTTTGATGGTGCAGAGAGTTGGAGGAGTGGTGTTTAGTGAACAGTCCCTGTTAGATCAGACAGGAGTATACAAGGACCAGTGCTTAGGTGGCCATACAACAGCTGGAGCATTGGGTTGTTTCTGAACTCGTGTTTTTGCATTAAGAAGTTGTGATTAATTGGGGATTTCTTTTTTGATGGGTTTTTTCTGGTGCTAGGTTACCAGGTGAATGTCTTCAGCAGAGATACATTTAAAGGATCTGGTCATTTGTGTTTTAATGATACAGAGGCCAATTAGGCTAGGAGCAAGAAGTGATCATTGTTATTCTGTCCTCTATTGACACTTAATCTGTCCAAGTTGTTTGTTGACCAGAGATCTGACCGTTACCCACATAGACACAGATATGCAGGAATTAAAGAACACATTATTTATAATGTTATTTGTAAAACTGCAATAGAGACAATTGTTTATTTTGGCCTGATTTTCAAAATTCAGGGTAGAATACCAGAAAAACATGACGCTGATGTTGGTGGCATGTTTGTATAAATGATCCAAGTGTCCCAACTATTACATTATAGCCACTTCTAAAAACCTTTGATTTTAGATATCGATAAAATGGAGGAGAATAGGGAGCATCTGTGAGATGACTGTCACATCTTAAACGTAAGAATGAAAGCGTCAGAAAGAGGAAAAGGTCCATGCCAATTTAAATTGGAGAAACTTCTACCTTTGTTTAAGTAATTTATATTGCACTTCTTTTTAATTGTACATTTAGTTTGAACTCCATACCATGTAACCACAGTATTGAGTCATTAAATGTATAACAAAAATCTATAATAAATCTATGAGAATATGAGAGGTTTGGAGACACAAACGTAGACAAGAGTGGATTTGTCCATATTTAAAACATGCATTTTAGGAGAGCCATATTTTTCTTCATAGACTCATCACTGCCAAAGCCAGTCCCAGCTCAGTGCTCCACAGAGCTCATTCTCACCTGGTGTCTCTGAATGTTTGACCTGGCTAAACTGAGATCAGGAGTCATTTTCTTGCTTGTTGGTGGAGTTGGGGTTTGCCTGAATTGACCTTGATGCAGAGTACTGCAGAGGCCACCCACAAGATGTAGTGAGCAAGCTTTAGTAGTCACTACAGACTGGGGCTGTCAGCATCTGATATTATGTTTCACTATAATCTATTAAATTTGAGTTTCAAGTTGACAAAGTTAAATATATGGTAATGTAGATTTGACGATGTTTCTGCAGGAGGAGGAGACTGGATTAGTTCTGCTTGTGAATAATGCATTGGTTGCAGTTTCTAGACCTGTAAATCTGTGGGTGGCATTTATTTTAAGCTTGACTTTTCTTCATTGTTACTCTCATTAAAGAGTGCAGAGTTCCTGGTCACGGCATGGCCAAAGACTTTGTGATCTAAAAACAAAATAACCAGCAGCAACCAGGTCATCAATCTGAATGCACAAACTCATACACAAGCACATTCTCAGCAGCAACACCATTTGAAACAGTGTGCAGTGTCTCTAAGTGGCCTTTTGTACAAAGCCTGCTCCAGAACCATTCTTAGTGGTTGAAAACGACTTTTTCCATCCTTTTAGAAGAAGCGAAAGAAAGGAAAGAGAAAAAGCAAGCAAGTGTGCCAGTGCCCCGTCCTTTAATTTCCTCCAAGGCCTTTTGTGAGGGAGCCGGCCTGAAGTGAAAGCACAGTGTGCAGCTGTCCTGCTGGCCCACTGCTTGCTTTTTGTGAGACTTTTTCCATCAAGAATACTAATATACTAGCTAATGATACCAGGCCTGTGGAGTCCACCCAGATGGCTGAGGAAACAGACAACACTTATACTGCTCTCAAAGAAGGCCATTTAATCTGACACAAGTTAGTGAGCTGTGTTTGTGCCGATGTATGTGATATACAGATGCATTATCAATGCTTGTGGCTCACTTCTGTGGTTCTAGTAATAGTTATTAATTTTTCTTTATTTACTAGAACCACCAACTTTGCCACCTTGAGCACATGTATACTGTGTGTCACCGACATTTCTGTTTAAACGACTGAACGGTGTATAAGTGACACATTCTGCCATCTAATGTCTGTTTATTAAAACATTCATTTTGACAGAAGTAAAGGAGGCTCATACACACACACACACACACACACACACACACACACACACACACACACACATTCATTTGTCCCTGGAAATACATTTTGAAGTCTTGCAGGTTTATTTTGGGAGTGTTGTGTGGCATCAGCAACAGTTAAACAATCTAGGACTTCTTTAAGAGTTACAGCCTTAATGCGTACATTCAAGCCGGTGCCAAATGAGTTGATACAAAGCTAGTAGGGTTATGGACAGAAGATTATGTTGTCCGGTGACTTTTCTGTGCAGAAACTCAAGTGAAGGTAATTACCTCTTCTGAAGAGTCTATCATGTTTTTTCAATCCTCCGTGTACTCCTTTGCTGCTAGCAACTGCGTGGAGGATTGGTGGGGGCTTGTGCATGATCACGGAAGGCTTGAAACATGTGGACACGCCGACAGTTTTGTTGTTATTACTTAAAATTCCTCATGGGGGCGACAACACTATAGCTTCAAAGAGTTTCTCCGTCGAAAAAAAAATGCTTAGTTACATACTACTTTATACTTCTACTACTACATTTCACAAGGAAATGTACTTTTTACTCCATTACAATTATTTTACAGCTATAAGTGACCTTTCAGATTCACAAACCAAACATATGGCCGATTTATAAAATCCCCCAAGTAGTTGTAATTATCTTTACATCAACCAACTACAACATTGAAGTGTTTATTACATGGTAATACATAAATGATAATGATCCAATAATATAATTACATCATTCTGACAGTTACTCTTCAAAAAAAAGCACTTTTATTTTTGAGCCATTAAGGGGAAGTCCTGTATTTTTTTTAACCTGGACCCTGTTTTCCTGAGAATTAGGATATGTAACAGAATCTTGATATATATTTGATCAGCGCTGCCTGGTTTGACTGCAGTTCACAAGCAGTCAGTGACACTGTGTTAGGGGTTAGGGTTAATCTCCGGGTGCGGTGGAAACTTGCAATGCCATTAGGGGCAATAGGGGGAGATAGAGGAACATGATTCTTTTCCAAATATAATCTCTCTCATGTAGTTCTGTCAGGATATAGTGACAGAACAGTGACAGTACATTTACAAACAAGCAAGAAAATGTGCAGATATTCATATTTTAAAATCTGGAACCTGTGAATTTAAAAATGTTTTTCCAATCGTTTAAAGGGAATGTAAAGTAAAATAGAATTCATAGAGCTGCTTTTAAATGATAAATGAACATTTGCAGCTTCATAGTGGCCGCGTCAGGAGGTTGTGTGAGGTCACTGTGAGCGTCCTTCCATGCCTTCTGGGTTAATAACAGGGCCATACTGGTGATGGAGAGCTGGGAGGGTGCTGCTGGGCTGAGACGGCGTGCCATTAGCTCTCGGAGGTGATGAATGGCTTGTGGTCGTGAAGCTGTGCTCCAAGCTTGCCTTTGAAATCAGAGAAGCTGCTCTTTAAGACTTCATACATTCATTGAGCTTTACGGCACGTTTTTCAGTCCGTTGTACTTATGTGCTTGTACTTAGTGTTTTACACACATTATTATGATTGTTTCCAAATGAACAATATGTACACTCAGCTGACAGTTTCTAAGTTACAGCTAAAGAAAACTAATGCAGTCCAATCAACAGTCCTGCAGTAAATACTTCATGAAGGTGATAATATCCTTGTTTTTGGTGAAAATGTTTGCAGGAGGTGTTGATTCAACTTATTAGTTTTGGAGGCTGTAGCCTTTGTTGCAATTTATTGCATTACACTCGAAGATGTTTTTGATATTATTTCAGAAGCTGTGTCAGTTTATTCTATTTTTAGGGTGCTTTTATAACATCTTGACAAATAGACAAATAGGACTTAGACTTGTAGGCCAATTTTGGCTTGTTCAGGTCTTTTTCTGTTGATCAATGAGAACTGTCCCTGTTGAATATAGTAATGAAATAAATAAAAATGTTCAAATCCATTTATGTCAGTGAGAGTAGACTAAATATAAAACACCTCTTACTGCTGTAAGTTTTCTCCTGATATTTTCTATCTGTATCCAGTATACAGGACTAAAATATCTCAAAAACTATTGGATGGATTGCCATGAAAACCATGTTCCCCTTAGTGCTAAACTGTGATGTTAGCATGGTTCCATTAGTTTTTAACTTAAAGCATTTCTGTTCATACATACAGCCTCACAGATCGGTTGACAGTAGACGGTTAGTCTTTTTTATTTATAACATCTACTCCCAAAGAAAGATTTTAGAGTGAACTTATTTTCTTTTGTTTATAAATAATATTGTTCCTCTCACCTTACAATCCAAATCCTTCCTTTTTTATATGTGATTTATGTTTTATGGCCCTTTTTTACATAAACCCACTTACAGTAAATCTTTTGTTTCTGTCTTTTTTTTTACTGC
Organism: Percina caprodes; assembly: GCA_013375575.1. Lineage (NCBI taxonomy): Eukaryota > Metazoa > Chordata > Actinopteri > Perciformes > Percidae > Percina > Percina caprodes. The sequence goes on along the minus strand of JABXJD010000021.1, from coordinate 357,096 downwards.
ATGAAATGTGGTAGTACAACAAATTGGTGGTACAACAATATTCCATAAGCATTAAATACAAATAATAAGGCTAAATTTCAGAGCATTACAGTGTAACCATGGGTCTGTCTCTTCACTCAGCTGCATATACAGTATATATAGTATGTGCAGAGCAAAAAACCACAGTAGGGAGATGCTGTAGAAAGCACAAAGGTCTGCAGGTTTTGACCTTTAATATTACAATAAATCAGTTTGGTGAGATCAGTAGAGCTGAATCAACACAACACATGACTTTCAGGGTCAGAAATTACTCGCTCTGCCTGTGAGATTGAAAACTGGTAAGGACAAAAAAAATTCATTATATTTTTTCTTTCTTTCACTGAGTTTACAACTGGAACTTTAATCTTCATGTGTGTCATATTTTATGTAATATTAATAATAATATTAATAATTATATTAATAATTATAATTATAATAATAACCTTGTGTTTCTTCTTTATCTCCAAAGACATGTCCAAATACTTCCACTTCTCATTGAAGTCTGCCGCCTCACTCTGGCATTCCCCACACAAACTCCATCTGCATTTGGTACGTCTACGTATTTTCCCATTATCTCTTACTTTGAGGATTAATTCACATTGAGTTGTAAGCAAACGCAAAGATAAAGGCCATGATTCACTATTCTCAGCAAATTTACAAAGCTGCTCACTTCTTCACGCTCTATTTTTTCCTATAGAAAATGTCCGGCAGCTCCAGGTGAACATCCCTCACTCAGGTCCAATTTCTGCCCCACTGGGCAGCTCCATCTCCATCCCCTGCTTGGTGTCTCTGTCTTCGTCCTCCCCTGTTGCACCGCGGGTGAAGTGGACTGTGGTGTCCGGTGGCGTGGAGACGCAGATCTTGGTGGCGCGGGGTCAAAGGGTGAAGGTCAATGAGGTGTACCGAGACCGCGCTGCCTGGCTCAACTACACTTCCTCGCCTGATGATCTGTCACTGTGGCTGGGAGATTTACGCTCCAGTGACTCGGGTCATTACCGCTGCGAGGTGCAGCAGGGCTTGGAGGACGCCAGTGACCTTGTACAACTCAAAGTCAAAGGTAACAAAATGAAAGACATGGATCATCATTGAAGCTTTGGAAATAATTACATGTACTGTATGTACAAGTGATATAGGATACAAAATGTAGTGTAGTGTATTAACAAGGAATAGAATTGCTTGCTTTGTGATCGTCCTGTTACAAAACATCCGAATAATTTTATTAGATTGATGGTCAAATTTTACATAAATCAACATTTTATGGCCACATGCAGTTGTTCAAGAAGCATTTTTGTATAATCTGAATATACATATGTGCTCATGTGTGTTTGTGTAGGTGTCGTATTCCACTACAGAGATGCCTTGGGCCGCTATGCGTTTTCTTTCAATCAGGCCCAGAGGGCTTGTGAGGCCATTGGGGCACAAATCGCGACTCCTGACCAGCTGCTGGCGGCTTATTATGATGGCTACGAGCAGTGTGATGCAGGCTGGCTGGCAGACCAGTCTGTCAGGTATCTGACTGCTTCTGTATTCACTTGTTCCAACATAAAACTTAAACACTAATGCTTTGATGGACCTCTTTGTTTACTGAAAATATTCCTAAAATGTATTAACATTTCCCCAAAATTCAGCCTAAAGTGTAGATTATTTGGTATCTTTATAAAGTACATTATCTCCACTAGAATTTAAAGCCACTTTCTAAAGTTCAAGGGGTTAATCTTACGTGAGAAATGCTGATTGTTTCCAATCTTGCAGGTACCCAATCCAAGTGCCCCGTGAAGGTTGTTATGGAGACATGGATGGTCAACCAGGAGTGAGAAACTATGGGACAATGGATCCAGATAATCTATTTGATGTTTACTGTTATGTGGAGGAAGCTGATGGTATGAATTATAATACTAAAATGAAAGCCCGACCCATACTAGATCTGTTAGGCAAATTCAGATTCTGAAAGCTAAAATAATAAAACAACAATATATCAGCCATTATTTATTTAGACAGAGTGTAAGCAATGTAAAAATGTAATATTTTGTGTTTGTAGGGGAGCTGTTTTTTGACTCCATCCCACAGCAGTTGTCATTTGACAAAGCGCAGTCATACTGCAGAGCTAGAGGAGCAGAGCTGGCTACAACAGCACAACTGTACTTGGCATGGAGTGAAGGTCTGGATCGTTGCAGCCCTGGCTGGCTGTCTGATGGCAGTGTGCGCTACCCCATTATAGCCCCAAGAGAGCGCTGTGGAGGGCCTCAGCCAGGCGTCAAAACCCTTTATCGCTTTAGTAACCAAACTGGCTTCCCAGAGCCATCCAGCCTTCATGACATGTATTGTTTCAAAGGTGAATATTTTGCTACATTAAATAATATTAAATGTACATTTATTGCATTGAATACGCATGCAAACTGTTTATTCAAAAGAAATATGTTTTTTATAATTCCAAAATCTTGTTTTTAATCACTTATCTGTCCTCTACAGATAGTAATACTGCCACCGACTCTCCCATTGAATTTGTGGCCACAGAGCCTGAAGACATTGGACAAGATGTTGTTATTCTTATGGAAACAGATCAAGAGCTGCAACTGAAGCCACATTCAGAACAGGTGGAGCTCAAAGCTCAAAGTGTATTTGAATCTTTTCCCCTTTTCTCCAGCTCTTCCACTGAGGCAAATGACACGCACCCAACAGTTAGATCAGACACAACCGAGTCTCCTCTCCACACCACATCTACAGTGAATCTCCTCCAGGCCTTAAATGAAACTTCATCTACCACAGAAATGAGCTCCCAGCATCCTACAGCACTTATGAGCAGCACTATTAGCACCACAGACACCTACAATGTCTTACAAAACACATCATTACTGCCCAGTGTTTACAATGAGACAGATTCCCACCGTAACTTGAACTTCACCTTTCACCAGTCTGAGCCTGACAGCAACACAGGGTTTCCCGAACCATCATATGAACCTCACACACATAACCAAACCGTTGCAGATACTCATCATCATTTTGACAGATCGCAAGGCAATTATAGTGAAAAAACCCGCAATCATGCCCAAGAGGAGAGCTCCTGGGAAGTGACCTCAATGACCCTTGACCCCGTAGTTCAAGAGAAGATGGAGGAGGCAGCAGCAATAGAAGATTCTGTGCAGGTGTTACTCTCAACACAAGCCTCAAAAGATGAAGGAGAACTTCTTACACAACCAGCACAAACTACAAAATCTTCCGATAAGGAGTTGACCTTATTGTGGCCAAATCTGGATGGGTCTGGAGATTTTTCTCAAGGTATGTCAAGCATAGATTTGAGTTTCTAAGTCGTACAAAACAACAAACATCAATGTCTTCAATGAATCGTTCAACATTTGAGAATGAGATGAGAAGAATCTTAATACCACTCTTGTATCCGTAGTATGGTAAATATGGAGCAACAAACAGCAGGCAGTTAGCTTTTTGGCACAAAGACTGGAAACAATGGGAAACAGCTGGGCTGGTTCTGGTCAACGGTAACAACATCAATCTACCAGTACCTCTATAACTCACATATTAACATGTTATATCTTGTTTGTTTAATTTGTATATACAAAAAATGGAAGTATACTAATGACAAGTTGCGGTGTTACAGGGGTTTATGTAGTGGACTATTTCTTGGCTGGGAGCAGCAAGTTCCCAGAGTCTTGTCATGGCATATAAACCCCTGTAACACCTCCATTTTCAACCCAGATAAAATGTGTTTATTAGTTTGTTTTTTTTGTTTGTTTTTTATTTGGATCCCCATTAGCTTCAGCATAAGCTAAAAGCTATTCTTCCTGGGGTCCTACAATCTGTTTTTTGACAATACTCTTTATGACATTACATCACACACACAGACATAACATTTGAAAATACAAATCATAATTAAATCTTACAGTTAACACAATAGTGAGTTTTAGAGGTGCTGTAATGCGGATTTTTACAGAGCCTGACTAGCTGTTTCTCCTTGTTTTCAGTCTTTATGCTAAACTAAGCTAACTTGCTGCTGACTGTAGCTTCAAATTGACAGATATGACAATGGTATCGGTCTTCTCACCATATTTTTGGAATGGAAGCAAATAAGGGTATTTCCCGAAATGTCAAACTCTTCCCCTAATAGATGGATTTACAGCTCTGAAAATGCATTATGCTTTATTTTTCTAGAAAGTGAACTTGACATTGAAGCAGTTGGCTTCATCTCCACATCAGATTCTTCAACTTCCAACTTTACCACTCTCCCGTCACATCCTGCTTCTGCTAGCAGTGCTCCTACCGAGCCTCGGACTGCAATCCCTGATCTAACCCTCTCATCTGGGTCACAGCATTCTGACAATCTGGGCTTGGATATCCTCACCACAGCACCACAGTTGTGGGAGTCCTCCATTTCTAGACAGGAGGGAAGTACAAGTTTAGAATTTGAAGAAATAGTCACTTTGGAAAGTGAAGAAAAACTTGTATCTGGAGTAAGTTTAGCTACCACTGAGTCTCCAGAGGAGTTAAACACCCCTCAGTTGCCTACTGATTCCTCCAAAGCACGATTTCACACATCAGGTCACAGACTGTATTTGGATACTGTGACCACTGGGTATGAAGAGGCAAGTGGACATGAACTTGCTACAGTTACTGCAACCCATGTAGAAGATGTTAAAGATGCCCCAACCATTAAAGGTGATGTTAAAGTTAGCCGAATCATTGAAGAGGAAAATAAAATTACCCCAACTCTTAAAGAGGAAGTTACAGTAACCCCAACCCTTCAAGGAGAAAAAGAAGTTTCCTTTTTTTTAAACGAAGAAGCTACCATTGCCCCAATCCTGGAAAAAGAAGTTAACGTTACCCCAACCCTTGCCCTTAAAGAAGAAGCTAACGTTACCCCAACCCTTGAAGAAGACGTTAGCAATACTCCAACCCTAGAAGAAGAAGTTAGCGATACCCCAACCCTTGAAGAAGACGTTAGCAATACTCCAACCCTAGAAGAAGAAGTTAGCGTTACCCCAACCCTGGAAGAAGCAGTTAGCAATACTTCAACCCTAGAAGAAGAAGTTAGCGTTACCACAACCCTTGAAGAAGAATTTAACGTTACCCCAACCCTAGAAGAAGAAACTAGTGTTGCCCCAACCCTTGAAGAAGAAGTTAAGATTACCCCAACCCTTAATGAAGAAGCTAGTGTTGCTCCAATCCTTAAAGAAGAAGTTAACTTTACCCCAACCGTTGAAGATGATAGCTTTGCCCCAACCTTTGAGAAGGACTTTAATGTCTTTCATCTCGATTCACAAACATCTAACTGGGATCTTCTGATCACCGCAACTGGACCCCAGGAGTCTCTGAATGATCTTGAGTACAGCAGAAAAAATCCCTCCATCACCTCCACAGTAGTTCCTGAATCTTCCTCAGGTACAAAACCCACTGCTGCTACCACAAAGACGCCCACGACCACCATCACAACCACCACGCACTGGTCCAGACGCACCTGGAGCCCAACCACCTCAGCACCCAATGTTTTTCGCAAGACAGCTGAGCCCCGGAAGGTGACAACCTTCATCCCACCTGTGGATCAAGGTCTGGTGGATGTTGAGTTTAGTCTCACCCAGTCGCCCACCCTGCTTATCTTGCCCAATGAGAGGGCAGCTGTAGGCGGTACAGGGAAAATTTCAGGTAATGTTAAAGCCACTCTCATCAGCCTAACCGTCAACCTCTTGCTACTCGACGCAATGATGCACTAAAATCCCTGATCTGTCCTCAACCCACCTTTGTTCCATTTTCTGTAAAACACCTCCCCTCCTTTTTCAAATGACCTCCCACGTTTGTTTCACTTGTTGTCTCAGAAAGCCCACTCACCCTTCTGACTTCTCCCGCTTCACCTTAAAAAGCGCCTCACTTCTCTCCTTGTGACCCCCACCTCCTCTTGGAGATACTCACACCGGGACAGCTCCCGTTTGACATCTGTCAACAGCCCACTCTTGTTGTGCATGATGTTTTCTTCCTCATCCAAAGATTGACTTCTGTGAAGTACTGTAATATACTGGTATGTTTATGAATGAGTGTTTCAGTGCTTCTTCTACAGTGATTTTCTGCTAGACTGATGGTGACCACGTTGGTAAACCTTTTCTTAGTATCTTCATCAGTGGATTTTATTTTCGAAAAAAAAACATCTCTTCTTATTATTATTCTCTTCTCAACAACTTTCTTCTTGCTAACTCTCTCACAGTGTCTTTTGCATTATTCTAAAATAACTTGATAAAGGAACTTAATCTTTCAGTGGAATGTAACATTGATCAGTGCAACAGCAATAATGTTTTATATTTAATCCATAACTTCACAAAACTGTTTCCTCAGATTTTTAGACTTCTATAGTTTTGCTGTTTTAGTACCAGAAGCACAGAGGGTTTCAGGTGTATGAGCACAAATATTGTTCAGTGTTGATTTGTTGTCAGTGGTATCATTTAGCAGTGTTTTTTTAATCTCCTTTATGGGTAATTAATGTTAAATACTCAAGTCATGTCTTATTGTTTAATTATGAGTTGTACATTGTTGTGGTTTTAGGTATAAGAATGATAAAATTAACTAGTCAATGTTTGTTTCTTGTGTCACCGTCAGTTGATAAATGTTATTTTGTTTTCCTTCAAGCTCAAACATTTTAGTTTGCTGTAAAATGTTTATTTTGTTCCTACTACTAAAAATGGCAGCTGCAGAGTCAGTATTTTTGCAAGAATTGCCATCGGTTTTTATTTTATTTTGGCTTTAACACAGTAGGAAGTTACAAGTCTTGTATTGTAATCAGAAAACAATACGAGGCAATTTAATTTATATAGCACATGTCATTAGAGGAAAACTCAATGTACTTTATATTAAGGTGCAAACAGCAAGAGAACAGAACCTAAAACGATGCACTAACAAACTAGAGTGGCACTTCAATGTGGCTCCATCCATCTTTACAGATGCCATCGGTGTTGCTGCATCACAAAATAGACTTCTCATTTCTGGCAATTCTGTCTTAGCAGCTCCTTTACATGTTTTAATTAGACATATTTGAGGTGATAATTGAAAGTGTCTGCAACAGATACACTCAGCACATTTACATTGAAATTGGTATCTAGAAATAATCTTCAAATTAATAAATAAAGAACAGAAGTCAGAAGAGGCAATATTTTCAAAAAATTGGAATTGCGGGATATACACTAGCAGTTGATATAGCAAGTTTGGGTGATTTACAATGTATTTTCATTTAATGAAGGTCAAATTACTGTTCTGTATTCTACATTTATTCGCATTTAAATCCCAGACTAACCAGCTCCAATCTATCTTAGTAAGGTACAATTTAGTTTTCTAGTGTTGCATAGATATTATGTAAACTTTTTTTACTATCAGCATGCTGATAATCGTTCTGATGAAAAGCGTCCACATAAATATTCATGTATGGGGAAGACAGAGACCTTCAAATGTACAAAAGCTTGCATCAGTAAAGTAATATTGCTTTATTTTATTTAAATTTAATATGACCTTCAGCGCCTATATTGAACTTTAATTTGGTGAGCAGTGATGATTATATATTGGACTATTCATGGTGATAAAGACTGAAGACTCAGCAGTGGGAAAGCCACCACTCATTTACTATTTGCAGTACTAACTTCACATAATCATTTATAAGCAATGTATTGTCCTGTTGTGTTTGAGGAAAACTACGCAAACACAGGGAAATCTTGCAGACATTTTGCAGAAAGGACTGAGAAGTCAACCAATAGCCATGTTGCTGTGCAAACTTGAAAAAAATCTAAGTGAAGATGCCAACATACATGGGTGACAGCACAATGTTTCATTTTTAAGTAAAAGCAAAACTGAATGATGGTTTTACTTTGAGTGCATATGATTCTCATTTGACTTGTGTAAAACAGTTATTACCTTACACACACACACACACACACACACACACACACACATGCACACAAACACACACACTGACCCACAGAGAAGTATGTGAGTGTGCAGTATAATGACAGACACTGTAGAGCTCTTGTTTATAGGGTGCTAAAGGAAGCAAACAAACTAAATCCACTTGTAAAATATTTAATTTCAATTTGGACGTGCATGCCCTCCATTTTGCCTACTGTTACAAATTTAGAAAATTGAAAAAAGAAACTCCAACCCCTCTTTCTCTTCAGGACTTTAAACAGCTGTTGGCTATTTATGTAACTACGTTTTGACAGGGACACTTTGCCTGAAGCCAACAGATATTTTTAACAGATACTGCAGTGTAATCAGGATTTTGACTACGTGAAGTCATGGTAACAAAAGCCAATTTTCCAAATAGGACATCAACAAAAGGAACAAGTTTTATGGGAAACTACATGAAGGGACTAATTAACAGATTTCTTTTATATTTTTCCCCAAATCCCTTCATTACCTCCACTAAATAATCTGAAAATTGCAATTGTGTGTTTTTCTTTAAAGGTTCCTTGCCACACGTATTTTATTACTTTGTGGTAATGTCTACCATGGACTCTGTAACATTGTTTTGTGGAAAAAAGCCTTGGTTACCTTGTTTCAAACCATTCTAGTGTGGTATAGAAAGCCTGCACGAAGACTCGATTTGTGCCAGTTCTCATTAATATTCAATGAGCTAAGCTGCTTGACTCCTGATTTTTCCACCTATTTTTCAGTGGCTAGAGCTGACAGAGGAAGTAGCAGTTCATTTTCACATTTACAACATAACACAAACCCATATGGACCTAACTTTTTTTTTTTAAATGCAAGTAAAGGTTTTGTGTGGCAGGGCAACTTTAACATTGTTTAAAATTGTTAATAATGGTCACGCGCAAGCATTTTGAAAGCATAGAAGAGGAGATGCAAGTGTGAAACAAATGTACAGAGGTTATTTTAATTTATGTGAATTACAGGCCGTGAGTGAGTTGAAGTTATGTGAAAAATTATTTGAACGCAGATTATCATCAGAAAATCTTTCACAGGAAGGCTCCAACACCAGTGTCTTTATCAGTATGCACTATTATGTATTTGTATGTCCCATAACATGTTTGACATACTGTAATATCTAATGACCAAAACAGACAGTATGCTTTGATAGAGAGTAAACTATCAAAACAGATCACAACAAGATCTGCTGATTATTATGTGTAACTGTGTCCTTGCATTTTGATTTGTAAGTCTTTTTTGACCCGGTAACAAGAGTTGATTGTATTTGGCATCATTCAGGCTCCACCCATTATCAGTTGAAAGGTTTATTATTAATAAAGAGTGCAAGCAGAAGAACACAAAAAAGAAGCTCTCAAATACCAGAGATGGGCCAAAGAAGACCGAAGAGGACGTGAAGAGTTTGACCTCATATGACACTCTGAAGTCTGTTCTCTGCTGCCATCTGTTGGCTCAGTTGGGTGCTGGTGCTTCAGCGCGTCGTTTTAATGGCCAGTAGAATGCCACTATTATTATATTTGTACATATAGTCTATCTACCTCTGTAAATGTGTGTAATTCACTGGTATGCATGCACAGTTGCAATTAGTGCATAATCAGACTTTAACCTTTATTTCTTAAATCTTTTGATTTAGCAAATCCATGTTTTTCATGATATTTATACACAAAATAATACAAGCAAACATGTAACTTAATAATACTATAATATAATCAATAATTAAATTAACAAAATAACAAAACATGCAGACTGCAGGCTGTGCTATCATGTAGTTTTAGCAGCAGAACAACTTGAAGTGACCCTCTGTTTCGTTTCAGATGCATGTTTGGATGACCCCTGTCTTAATGGAGGCACCTGTACTGACCGAGATGGCCAGATTCAATGTCTTTGTTTGCCCACATATGGAGGAGACTTCTGTCACACTGGTAAGCTCTCTGCCTTTTTCCACTGGAAATTGTTTCCGTCACACAAGTTGGGTAGCTAATATCTGTTTCAAAGTAAATAAAGGGGCCTTCTCACAATTGTTTCTGCAACATAAAACCTATGAAGGCATTTCAAAGACTCTTTGGTTGTCCTGTCACCTCTGTGGTGTTTTTAGACTTGGAGCGATGCGAACCGGGTTGGGATAAGTTCCACGGTTTCTGCTACCGACATTTCAGTCAGCGTCTGAGCTGGGAAGTCGCAGAGCAGCACTGTCGCATGCTGGGAGCTCATCTGGTGTCTGTCATAACCCCTGAGGAACAGAGTTACATCAACAGTAAGTTATAGATTCAACAGGATGGTTTGTCCTATATGAGTGATTTATTTATTTATTGTATCCTGAGGTCTGTTTGTAATTGACATATTGTGCTCCCAAGACAACTACAAAGAATACCAGTGGACCGGTTTGAATGATAAGACCATTGAGGATGATTTCCGCTGGTCTGATGGCAACCCGCTGGTGAGGAAAATAAGAAACCATGAGCGTGACTGAGCTCATACAAATTTACTCAGTTTAAACACAAATTCACCCATGTTTCTTCTCCCAATGCATGCAGCTGTATGAGAATTGGTACAGAGGGCAGCCAGATAGCTATTTTCTGTCTGGAGAAGATTGTGTAGTGATGGTGTGGCACGATGATGGACGCTGGAGTGATGTACCCTGCAACTATCACCTTGCATACACCTGCAAGAAAGGCACCTGTAAGTAAAATGAATAATATCTTTTACAGCTCCTTGTGAATGCTTTCACCTCCCTCATGTGGTTGTTTTGGGCTGTTACACCATCATACATCAGCCGCAATGAAGACCTAACTTGTGTCCTCTCTTTAAACAGCCTCGTGTGGTCCTCCACCCAAGGTCCGAAACGCCTCCATCTTTGGAAAAGTTCGACAAAGATACGAGACCAATGCAGTTGTACGTTATTACTGCGCCAACGGTTTCCAGCAGAAACTGAACCCTCTGATCAGATGTCTGTCTACAGGAAGGTGGGAGAGGCCCCAGGTCCTGTGCATCCCTGGTAAGATAAAATATTGTCATAACCCTGACAAACAAATCTAAATCTTCTTAAAAACCTTCATTGAATTCTTTTTTTAAATACTAAATTGTAACTTAAAGTAGAGTGTTCTTCCTGTACTTAGATATAAAGTGGTACAGTGACTGTGAGGCTGTTGTATGCTGTCACATAGGGCAAGTCTTTTCATTGTTTTGATAAGGTGATTATGTATCTTTTTACTCTGTACCATAAGGCTCTACTTTTGTCCAAAATAACTGGAATGTCAGTCAGTGTGCAACATCTCTTCACTGAGTGACATTTCACTTCATTACTATATACATGGGCACTGTTTAAGTTTATTTTGAATCAATCCCACACACACTGTAGTCCTGCCGTTAATACTCAGTCAAGCATTTTACATTTCTGTTCACTGATACATATTTGTGAACCATTTCTAAAGATTTACAACTTCAGGAGGAACAAATAGACTTGGTGTGGATGTCACAGACAGGGTGGGGAAGTTTGAAACCATTAAGAGACAGACAATCATTGAGGTTTGTTGACAAAAACAGAAATAAGGAATAACTCTTGCTTTTGAATTACCTTCCAGAGGCCGGAGGTTCAATTCAACACGCTGAAGTGACATCACTAACCAGCAGCAACTCTGCTGGCATTGAAGATGAGTTTGAAGCCACTAAAGAGACACCACAGTATTGGGACATCAAGTTTTGAAAGTTAGCCATGCTTTCCTTCCTTGTCTTCATTTCCTAAATTCTGCTGTTGTAACATAACAAGGTGCCAAGAATCAAATCATGTTTACCAATGAACGCTCAAACAGGACAAAATGAACCACAGATGCAGAAAGACACAAACTGAAGCTTCCTTTCAGCCAAGAAGCTTGAATGCCCAGACAGGCTTTCTTTTAATGGGGTTAAACATTCCTACTTTTTGATGACCTTTAGCATATTTTTTACTGTATTTTGTTTTATCGTTCTGACTAGCAGAACACAAAATAGGTTAAAGTAAAAAGAAAGAAGAAATACAGTAAATTCCTAATTATTGTCTATTATGGTCAAATCTACGGAAAGAACTGTTCTCTTTGTGGTTTTTGTTATGCCAGGAACCTTTTTATAAAATGGTGCTAATGTCTTTAAAAACCTTTGTCTCGAACCAAGATTTTTGTTTTTCCTGCTTTGTCAAAGAATCTTATGACTCCAAAGCACAAAGTCAATCTTAACAAATAGTCAATAAGTACTTTACATATATTCATTTTCACACCTGTTATTATTGCTGTCCACATTCTTCTGAGAAAAACCTTTTATTTCCAGAAGACGCAGTTTTGTTCGTCAGCTTTATGTTGTAATAAAGTTTTGTAGAACAGAGCAAAGAATAAATTGTTCTCTAATGTTACCTTTACCACTGTGTGTGGCCTTCATTTTATGTTTAAGTAGACATCCAGCACTCACAGTGACAACACAAAAAAACTTTTTTATTTTATTTTACTGATGCACAGAAAAGTGTAATATTTGGTCTATGTGGAAAGAACTGTAATATCACATTTATAAATTACGTGGCATTTCAAGAGAGAAATGGTGACAGATGAAGGTTTTGGTGAATTCCTTGAGGATGTGAGTGATCACAGTAAACTCTTGTTGTAAAATCGATTGGATAGATAAACTGCCCCTCTCTTCATGCAGGAACACCTGGAACGTTTATTTTGTTCTTAGTTTTATTTCTGATGCTGCATCCATCACGTGGTATCACTTTTTAAGCCTTAAAAAGCCGCTTAAACCCGCTTTAAGGTGTAACTACACAGCAAAAAAAGAAAGAGCATAATCACAATGTTCCTCTCACTCTGAGAGTTGAGAAATGCATTAGATAAATTCAGCACCTGGAAAAGATGTTGTTATAGTATGTTTACGACATTTAAGTGATAAGGGACTTCAGAAGGTTTTAAATGTATTCAATAAAGTTTGGGAGGAAGGAAAGATTCCTGCAGGATAGAAGGAGGCAGTTATTGTTCAATAAGAAAACCTGGAAAAGATGCTAGTAATCCAGCAAATTATAGGCCAATAGTTTTAACCTCTCACTTAGGTAAGTTAATGGAAAGGGTGGTAAATGGAAGGCTAATGCACTTTATTGAAGAAAGGGGGTTGCTGGCTAGATGTCAGAGTGGCTTTAGAAAGGGGAGACATACTATATATTCAATCACATGTCTAGAGGATGAAATAATAAAAGCACAGATACAGAAAGAGACTGCTGTGGCAGTATTCTTTGAAGTGGAAAAAGTATATGACATGCTAATGGTAGAGAGTCTTTTAATCAAGATGCATATGCTAGGAATTGGGGGAAATATGTTTAACTGGGTAATTGGACTTTTTAAATAATAGAAGTATTCATGTGAAAATAGGGAAAGAAACATCTAGGAGGTGTTTGGTAGAAAATGGGACACCACTGTAGTGTCAATTGTTGTTCAACATAATGAGATGTTTAATTATGTTTTTTTCTAATGTTCAGCCAGGAATTGTAAAGTCACTGTTTGCTGATGATGGTAGCCTATGGAAGAGGGGGAAAATGTGAAATATACCCTGAAGAAGATGCAGGAAGCTCTAACCTTAGTGGAGTATTGGGGAAGGAAATTGGGGTTTAGATTCTCTATTGAAAACACTAAAGCTGTGTTTTTTCATTAGGAAGAAAATAGATGAAATTATAAAACTGGAGTTGTATGGTAGGAATTTGGAAAGGGTCAAAAGTTTTAGATTTCTTGATGTGTTTTTTTGACAAAGACTTACATGGAGGAAGCATGTTTCAAAAGTAATAGACAAATGTAAAAGGGTAACAAATTTAATGAGATGCCTTGCTGGAACAGACTGGGGAGCAGATGGAGCTTCTTTGAAGCAAATGCATGTATATTTAATTAGAGCAAGAATTAAATATGGGTGCTTGGTTTATGGATCTGCTGCCAAGTCAGTTTTAGCTGGATTAGATATAGTTCAAGCTAAGGCATTGAGAATATGTACAGGAGCTGTGCGATCTTCCACATTGTGTTCTTTGCAGGTAGAAACAAGAGACATGCCACTCTGTTTGCAGAGAAAGCAACTTCAGGGTCAATTTGATGGGTCAAATGTGTGATCACCCACTTAAGGTAGCAATTCAGGCAAGCTGGGAGAGAGAGGGGGCAAAACTTCCAAGTTTTGGATTGACAGGAGAGACAGTGGCATAGGAAATCTCTATACATGACAAGAACTTTTGTCCAGGAGTACTGTGGCCATCAGTTTCTCTACGGCAATTGGAGGTTCCGAAGACTGATTTGGAGATACTTGGGATTAAGTTATATAATCCTGAATCAGATTTGGTGTGTGAATTCCATGGTCATATAATAGAGAGATATCAGGAACACATACATTTTTACAGCTGCAGCTTTTGTTCTTCAGAGGGGGAATGTACAAGCCTGTAAGAGAACCTCGAATTTCCTAAGTGTGTTCACAGTGGAGTTATATGCAATCCGTCCATCCATCCATCCATCCATCTATCTTCATCTGCTTATCCGGTATCCGCTTATCTATTACCTCCCCAGTTGAGGTCAACAACGTCCCATCCTTACTGAATACAGCTTGGATGATTCCTCGCTTCCCCCTCCTGAGGTGGCGAACGGTTTTCCAGAAGCACCTTGGGGCCGACCAAAAGTCCTTCTCCATGTCTTCTCCAAACTTCTCCCACACCCGCTGCTTTGCCTCTGTCACGGCAGAGGCTGCAGCCCTTTGGGCCCGTTGGTACCTTGCAGCGGCCTCCGGAGTCCTCCGGGAAAACAGTCCTCCTTCTTCAGTTGGACGGCTTCCCTGACCACCGGTGTCCACCAGGGTGTCCGTGGGTTACCGCCCCTTGAGGCACCCAAGACCCTAAGACCACAGCTCGCTGCCGCAGCTTCAGCAATGGAACCTTTGAACATTGTCCACTCAGGTTGAATGCCCCCAGCCTCCACAGGGATGCCCGAAAAGCTCCTCCGGAGGTGTGACTTGTGTGAAAGGTGTGAGTCTGTCCAGAGTTCTCCCCCATCCCCTGACCCAACTCACCACCAGATGGTGATCAGTTGACAGCTCTGCCCCTCTCTTCACCCGAGTGACCAAAACATACAGCCTCAGTTCAGATGAAACGATTATAAAATCGATCATTGACCTTTGGCCTAGGGTGCTCTGGTACCACGTACACTTATGAGCATCGTTATGTTCGAACATGGTGTTTGTGATGGACAATCCATGACTAGCACAGAAGTCCAACAACAGACAACACTCTGGTTTAGATCAGGGAGGCCGTTCCTCCCAATCAAGCCTCTCCAAGTATCTCCATCATCACCCACGTGTGCGTTGAAGTCCCCCAGCAGAACTATGGAGTCTCCTACTGGAGCCCCATACAGGACTCCATTCAAGGTCTCCAAGAAGGCCAAATACTCCAAACTCCTGTTTGGTGCATATGCACAAACAACAGTCAGAGTTTTCCCCCCCATCACCCGCAGGCGTAGGGAGGCGACCCTCTCATCCACTGGGGTAAACTCCAACGCAGCAGCGCTCAGCCGGGGGCTTGTGAGTATCCCCACACCCGCCCGGCACCACACACCCTGGGCAACTCCGGAGTAGGACAGAGTCCAACCCCTATCCAGGAGTATGGCTCCAGAACCGAGACTGTGCGTAGAGATGAGCCCCACCAAATCTAACTGGTAGTGCTCCACCTCCCGCACAAGTTCCGGCTCCTTCCCCCACAGAGAAGTGACATTCCACGTCCCCAGAGCCAGCCTCTGCCGCCCGGGTCTGGTCTGTCGAACCCCCTGACCTTCGCTGCCACCCATGTGACAGCGCACCCGACCCCAGCGGTTCCTCCCACAGGTGGTGGGCCCATGGGATGGAGAGAGAGGAGCCACGTAGCTTCTTCGGGAGCCCAACCGAGCTCCGTGGCAAACCCGGCCACCAGGCGCTTGCTGACGAGCCCACCATCTGGGCCTGGCTCCAGACGGGGGCCCCGGGCTTCCTCCGGTCATTGTCCCTCGATCTCTTCCTCCTTTTATCATAGGATTTTCAGGACCATAGAGTGTTAATATGCAATGACTCTGTGTCAGCTATCAATAGTACTGGGAAAGGGTCATCAAAGAGTCGACAAGACCTTGTAAATAATACTCTTCTGGAAATTAGAGATGTGAAAAGGAGAGGGGTAGAAATCTCATTCGTATGGGTCCCAGCTCATGTAGGTATTGCGACAAATGAAAAAGTTGATAAGTTGACAAAGGAAGCCTCTCATAAGGAAACTGTGGAGGCCAGCATTGATTTATCCAAGGCGGAGGGTAAAAATATTGTGTAGCAGGAAACAATTTTAGAACGGCAAGAGCTCTGGGAACAAGAAAAAAATATGTGTTGATTGCTTGTTGAAAGTATGACCGCCAAAGACAAGATCTCAGAGAAATGCGAGAAATTGGCTTGGAAAACGTATCTCTAAAAAGTATTTTAAAAGAAGTAGGGTCAAGCGGAAAGGGAAAAAGTTGTTTTTTCAAATTTTTAAAGGACAATGGGCTGTATAGCAGGATATAGAGCGCTAAGGTGCTAGTTCAGAGATTGCAGCAATGCAACTTTTTGGATGCCAGCGGCCGTTAAACACCATATAGGAAGAAGAAGTACCTTATTGTTGACAGTGGTAGAATTTAACTAAGTAAATTTACTCAAGTACTGTACTTAAGTACAAATTTCAGGTACTTAACTTGAGTATTTCCATTTCATGTTGCTTTACACTTATTCTGCACTAAGAAATAGTGTACATTTTACTGAACTACATTTGTCTGACAGCATTACCTTTCAGATAAAGATTTGATACATCAAACATTAGATCAGTCATATAAAATATGCAGTTATAGATTAAATTACCCAACAGTACATACAGCTGTTAAAATTAGCTCTGCCTTGACAACAGATGCTGCTTAGGCAGTGATGAATCAGGAACAAAATTCCAAAAATACATATGTAATAAATGTAACACTTTGAATGGGGCTATTTTGTATGTTTACTTTTGGTATTTTAAGTACAATTTTCTGCTAATACTTATGCATTTTTACTTAAGTAAGGTTTTGAAATTAAGACTTGTAACATAGCATGTTTGTTTATTGGGGTATCACTACAATCGTTGTGCTTCTGCTTATTGCTAAACAATTAATTTATTAGTTTTTGAGATCATAATAAATATTTATATTAAAAACTTTAGTGAAAAGTCCTGTTGTACAATGGAAATAAATACTACCCCATTCAAAATCATACCAAGAAAGCCACATTAAACAAACAGACAGACAGACTACCATCAACTTTGTTCTTCTAAACATTGAAAAAAGAAAAGTCGATGAGCTGTTATAATTTTCTAACTATACTAAAAATTTGCTAATTTGCTAAAAATTTGCAAGAAGCTAATTAAAACTAATTTATTGTCATCCTAATATAGAAAATAATGAATGAAGGTGCCATCTAATAAATTTTTTCTAACTGCATTATCTATTTATAGGTTACTACTACAACAACAACAACACAATTTGGGGGCTTTTCCCATTGACAGTTCCCTTCTAGAGCCCTTTGCTCTTCCTTTCCTGATTCCTAGTTGGTCAGGTGACCAACGTGTGTTTGTGAGCACGTGACACCTGCCCAATAGTAGTAGAAATGTTGCGTCACGGTTTCATCACTCAACCAAAAAAAGTAATAATTAAAAATTGAGGAAGCTTGGGAGAAAAACAAAAGTAAAAGATGTAAGTTCATGTTTATGTATCAAGTGTACATCCGGGAAACCGCCAGTGATAAAGAAGAGAACCGGTGTAAAAGGAACACATTTGTTCGTGTTAACGTGCGTAGCTACCTCCTGCAGGTGAGCTAGCTTTCCAAAAAGCTGCCGTTGTCTCACCACAAACCATTTATTTTATCATAAAACAAGATGTTAAATATGCATAAAGTAATATTTAACAGGGGCCTGGTTGTCATTGCATGTAAGGTACCGGTAACTATGTTATTCTGTTTCCAAAGATGTTTCAAATCAGAAGTTTTGTTAATACAGGATTCTGAATGTGATAAAAGCAGCAGCTATATTATTCTGCCACCAGATGGCATCATTGTTCCATGATTTGTTGGAACTGCAGGACACTCTTGGCAAAAAGTCAAGGAATAATGAAGTGTTTGATGTCACAGCCGAGTCCACAAATATTATGATCACTACCATGCTACCAACAGTAGAAAGGCTGAAACCAACATAGCTGCAACCAAGAATTGTTGCTAAGTGAGATACACAATAGCAAAAACGTTGTCAGTAACAATTTAAAGAGGATACCTGTTTGTTATGTCTGTTGTTCAGCTTTGACTGTTATACTTACTGCTGTCTGCCACACATGTATTAAGAACATCATCTCATTTTTATAAGTGGACCAACACTTTGCTCTATACACTTTCCATCTTCCTTCAGGAAAGTATGCACTAACTTACTGACTGAACACTTGAATGTGCAGTTATTCTCTTTTATGTAAGACACGAGTTATACTGTTTAGTAATTAGCCTTTTTTACTAGATTCTTTTGAAAAAAATAAATGAGATAAATGGTAGTTACACCTACCACCACCTACCCTGTGTAATACAGATAATGCCTTTTAATAAATGCAGCACAGGACCTGTTTGAATCATTGCAGGCAGAAAGCCTTTAAAGTTACCTTTAGTCTACACTATGGTATTATTTTGACATTGTTCATTTTTTATTTGTTTGATGTCTAACTATGGTGACATAATTGTATTCGATTGAGTACAAATTGTTGGGGTAACACAATTAGGAAATTCTACCAAAATAAGTGACAAAATGTGTACTTGTATTTGATGCATGTGCCTTACCATGTGCAGCCAAATGTACGCCTTAATTCTAAATTAATCTGTGACCCATCTTTTACTTAAATGAATAATCAATTTATCTTAGTTGATCAACTCAAAAAAATGTCATAATCAATTAATCTTTTAGCAATAGGTTGTTAAGCAAAAACTTCTAACATCATCTGCTTTTAGCTTCTGTATATTGAATAATTTATGGTTTGGGATTGTAAATCAAACAAGAGTGATTTGAAGACATTCCTTTGGGCTCTGGACCCTAATGCATTACAGTTACTGCTGTTACAAGTAAAAGTAAAAAAGTATTAGCATCAACATATACTTAAAAATACTCATTAAGCAGAATACCCACATCAGAATAATGTATGTTATGTAAATGGATTATAATTATTTATGCATTATTGTGTACATCACTTTAATGCTGGAGCTAGTAAGGATGCATTTAATTTTAAATACTATGTATACTGCTGATTAGCTTGTGACCCCAAGCCCCGAACCCTTGTAAGTATTTTAATAGATACAGAAATGTATTTTAAAATGTTTAATATTTTAATAATACCTAATAGCCTACTATAAAAAAATAACTAGTGAAAAAGAAAAGTAAAAGTACCTCAGAATTTGTTATTAAGTACAATACTTGAGTAAATGTATGTGGTTACTTTCCCCGACTGGTTTAGTGCAATATTGTAATCACTTAATAGTAAGTTCAGGATCAGTGGTAGACAGGCCAATAAACATATTAAACACACGTTTCCACCATTAGTACTCTGTGTGTGCACTTGTCTTTATGCAGAATGCAAAAACATGTTGAGCAGTTTCACATGGAGGTAAATGGGAAGCACTTGCAGCAATGTGTCTTTGAGCAAGGCATTTACCCCCAAACAAATTCACAGATTAGTGCTGCTCAGTGGCCAAAAATACAGGATTATACACCCCCGGTGTGCAGTATGTGTGCAACCTTTCTTCCGTCTGGTCCAGCTCAATTAAAAAAGACTCGTCCACATTATCGGAACAGATCAGTGGGTAAAGTTGAATTCATAGCTGCGCGGATGTTCAGAGAGGTGTTGAAGCAGGACTGCGGTTCTCAGGCCTTCAATAGCACCACGCAGCTCGGCCTGAATGCAGTGAGTTGCTGGCCGTCCCCCTTGGTCACAGAGCCGATAACACAGCTCCAGATGGGGGTGTATTGTGGCCTGTGACCCCGAGGTCATGGGGTCAGAGCTAAGTGAACAGAGGCCAGTCGTTAAGGACTCCTCACAGAGTTCCTCTTTCTTTCAAAGGACGCGTGGCTCGCTAATTGAGGGCCCACCTCCCAAAACCCCAAGTGCGAGGTCCTTGACACCCAAAAATGGCCGCTGCAGGGGAGGAGGGAAGTGTAGCAAATGAAAAGGAGTGAGTTCTAATTATTTTAAAACTAATGGTTTTTGCTATTATGGATTATGTTATTGGTGTTTTTCATGCTTAATACATGTATTCATATTTTTTATTATTAATTATTCTTCAAACGCTTTGTTTTTATTAATCGTTTAGTGTATGAAAAGTCAATGCCAATTAAAGGTTCACAGAGCCCAAAGGGTTGACTTCAAATCGCCACTTGTTCAACCAACAGTCCAAAACCAAATATATTGAATGTAGAATGACATATAACATAGCACATCAGCAAATCATCACTTTGTGACTATAAACTAGAGAATATTTGGCATTATAGCTTAATATATAATGTAAATTATTCATTTATTATTTAAATGTTCCATTCATTTTCTGTCATGAAAATGTCTATCTGTGTCTATCTAGATATATCTAAATGATGTTTTACCGCCTAAAACAAGGAAGGGAAATTCTCTTAATTCAAAGACATCACATACGCTGCAAAACCCACCCTCATTTATGTTGCACAGTTTCTGACGTACAAACAACGTTTGAATAGAAACAAATCGGTAATAATTGGACTTCGCAAGTTCTGTCAGTCCCCACCATCAAAAGACAGAAGGGTGGAAGAAGTTAAAAAGATGTGCCAATTTGGCTGGGAACCTCCGCAGTAAGCGCTACCCACAACCCTTCTCCCCCATCACTGCTCAAACAACCTTTGTGGCTTTTCTTGCTCGTGTGTTTTTGGGGTCTGAGCGGCGTCCCGACTTCCTTCCTTGTGTGTGTGTGTCTGTGTGTGTCTGTGTGTGTGTGTCTGTGTGTGTGAAAATTATTTAAGATCTACACTTATCTTTAAAAACCTACCATAACAATTTCTTACTTTACAGATTACAGAATAATCCATATATTTTAAAATGAAGATCCATTATAAATATTTTTTCTTTCAATGGAGCAGCTTACAACAGACGTTTATATCAGGTATCCCTTTGTTAATAAAAGTTATAAATATGAACTTTACTACAAAGCTCAGGGATGAGGATGCGCTCAGGTTTTACTTGCTTATTATAATCTTTTTTAGGAACTTAACTGGAAAGACTTGGTGCTTTTTTGTCAAATTAGGATCAATTACTTTTTTTTTAAAAAGCCAAAATAATTGTTTATTAAGTTCTCCGGGAAAACACACCACAAAAAACATGTATGAATAATAATAGATTAGATTAGATTCAAGATTAGATTCAACTTTATTGTCATTACACAGGTACAGGTACAAGGCAACGAAATGCAGTTTAGGTCTAACCAGAAGTGCAATAGTGGCAAGTGCAGGATATACAATGGTTCCATAATTGCAGGATAATACAGTATACAAGACTATACATTAATAGTTTATTTCCTTTTACATTATAATGAACAAAGCATGACAACACTCTTTCTAACTACCTCAGACATACAGTATTGTTTGGGTTCTTAAATATCGTCCATCTTTTACAGTACTTATATTGGTTGAATAATTGGCGGGGCTCTAGATCCATTATTTTGTAAAAAAAAAAAAAAAAAACGTTATGATTTATTACTTTTCAAAGATTTAAAATATTTTGGTTAATAATTCAAAGGTTTGAGTAAAAAAATCAGTATAACTTTGTGCAGCCAGGTTTGACATTTTCAATATTTCATAAAATATTGAGTTGCAGCTTAAAGGTGTTCAACTGAATTGATTAAGCAGACCAATTTTCCGTATGCACCAAACATTTCATTCTCCCCACTTATTGGGCCATAAAGCTATCTCCCAAAACCAAATACTGTACCTCATTCTATTGTGGTAGTAAATACATTCTCAAATACAGTTCATTATATCCATTTCATACTCACATTGTTTTTACTACCGGCAGTGCTGTGTGTAAAAGTGAGTGATCTGCAGCAGCTGGGTGCAGCAGTATCAGTTTCTCAGCATGATAAAAAAGTGTGGGCTGCCTGCAGCTCAGCAGCTCAGCTTTCAGATCAGCTCCACTGATATAATGGCTTCTTTAATCCGAGCCAATTAGACCCACAGGGCATGGGGAGTAGCTGTTTTCACACTGCACCAATTTGCGCTGGGGGTGGGAGGACTGATTGACAGGCAGCCGTGTGAAAACATTGAGACAAATAGGTTATAATTTGAACCCATGGAGAGGCAATATGGAGGACCCAGCCTGCATGGGAGTGGGAGTGTGGGAGTTTTCTTACTTCAGAAACAATCATTCAGGAACATTTGATCAAACTAAAGAAGATAATTAAACCACTTGAACCATTAAAACACATTGACAGTTTCTCCCCAAATGTTGTATATAAACAATTAATCATATACCACAATGTTAATTTAGTCTAATATCGTAGTTCCCAATTTTCTTGTAATGTGATGCCTTAAAAATAAAATAATTATTTTTTTGTTGTTTAAATTGTTCTATAAATATTTTACAAGCATGAAGAGATAAAACTGATCCTACAAAAAGGTGGTTGATGTTCTTCTTTATCTCTGCCTTTTCATTACCCCTCAGATTTACCTTGACCGCAGGTTAGGAAACACTGTTGTAGTTAATGTTAAAAAATACTCAAAAGGTCTTGGTTAATTGGATGCTAATTTCCTATTAAAGCAAACCCAGGTGGGTGTTTTCTGTTCAAATACAAAATGAAAATCATTTAAACTTTTCTGTAAACTACATCATTTTTTAAATCTAGAAGCAAATCCTCATAATCAACTCAAATTACGTCTAAAAAATTCCGAAATAAATTGCAAAATAAATCGGCTTCAGGTTGAAAATCATTCAGTCACAGGAGGTGATTTGACAAAGGGTTAAACATCTTGATGCTGCTGTCAGGCTCTCAGTCCGGGCAGTGGTGCAAAGCTCCAGCTGGGGGCGCGCTGAGCTGAAGTTTAAAACAAAATGACTGCATGGGAATTACCTTCTTTTCAATATTCAGTATCTGTTTCAGTCACTGTGATGGGAACGTGTGGGCAAAACTCTGAGGATTATTGTTGAGTGTTCGTGTCATTCATGATTCTGTGAGGCCGTCTCGTTCTCACAGCTGTTCCTCCGCACTGGAGGTGTGTGCACCCCCCCCCCCCCCCCTGAGTGTTTAAATACATTATGCAGCTAAATGTAACTAATTTACATTGTTGTGTAGTTTAATCTACAACAATTATATGTTATAAGATCTTATAAGATAAGTTTACATGTAAAACCTTAATTTTGTAAAATATCTAGTAGCTCCAGATGCCAGAGGGGAGTCAAAAAGTACAATATTTGTCTCTGAAATGTAGTGGAGTAGCTATAGTACAAAATCGAAACAATCAAGTACAATTACCTGAAAATTCTATTCAAGTACAGTACATAAGTAAAAGTACCTATAATATTATATAAAAAATGTACTCCAAAAACACATTTTTGACAAATATGACTCAGTGTTCAATGCTCTGGTGGCTTCTGGTGACATTTTGAACGCTGTTTGTTCATCATAGTTTTCTCTCCCATCTCATTCATGCTTGCATGTCCATATTTCATGTCATTTTGAAGGACATCCCCAATTTTAAACCCTAAATTCTTCATATCCACCAGTTAAGTAGACATGTCCATCAAATGTGAGATTGTGACACATTTTAAACCGTGACCTGACGTTATACTTACCTCCTACGTGTTGTTCTTGTGCTGCTCCGAAGTATTACCATGTGAAAGCCCTCAGTTCCTGTGAACTTATTTGACCTCTGACCTCTCCTCTATGTCTCACAGACAACAACAAATAGCTGCAGCTGCGATGGAGGCTTCCCACTCGCTTCTCACCCACAGACTCCAGTTCAGATTGACTGGGCCATGTCTGCTCGGTGGCAACAATAAGTGAGTAAGAAGAAGTGATTATTATTAGTGGTTCTGACTTGTTTAGACCAATAATGACTTATTGAGACACATTCTTCATGCTCTCTTATACACTGAACATAGTTTAAACATATTGGAAGCTAGACCAGTGTGAGCAGACACACATGCATACACAGTGCGGATTAACAGCAGATTAAAAAAAAAAAACTTGTAAGACTGCAGATATTTCTGGAAAGCAGCAATAGGATATTTGATCTCCTGCAGAGGGTGCTGTGTTGAATTGACATAAAATATGACGAATAAAACGGAAGAATGTGAGGGAGCCATTTGAACCAAGCATGTCATGTTAGCTTGCTGGGAAAGACGGTTAATGCATTAGAAAACATTTTCTCTCTCTCAACTGAAATATTCTCATAGCTGATGGATATACAGTAGGTTCAGTTATTGTTCAACATTCAAATTATTTACCATTTTAATGTTATATCTGCAAATACCTCTTCATGAGTGATATTGTCAGTATTTAAATGACAATTTTTTACACTCTACCAAGTCAGGGAATCACAAAACAACTCAAACATGTTCACACATTTACACAAAACACACACACACACACATGTGCCAGACAAACGCATTCCTACACGCAGACCTGCACAGCCGAGACTCAGACATGCAAACGACACGGGTACACACTTTCTCACAGCACCATCCAGACACATACACACCCACAGTGTGATGCAGACAGTTTGAAGGGCCTCATCTCGCCTGCCTTTCTTTGCCTGTCTGCTCTCTCTGACCCAGCCTTTTTATATGTCTAATTAAGTAGTCAGACCCTCCAGTGTGCCATGACGTACTCATGGCTGATTTCTATGTTTTGTGCCTGTGTCTTCGTCTGGATGAATCGGTTTTATATCGCAATCTTTAAGATATTGTTTTCCCATTGAGCTTGCCACCCCTGCTGTCAATGGTCTGGAAGAGTTGAGAAATGATTTACAAAATGTTCAATAGCACCCACAAGACTGTTTTTGTGGGAAACCAGTGGATGACTTTTAGACAGAGGAAGGAATTTCTGACAATGGTCATTTGTGTTCAGAGGTTCAAGTGAGTATTCCCATGCATGATCTTTGTCACGCATTTATGTGGTGACAAAAAGGAAAAGTCAAGTCATTCTTTTTAAAAATGGTGTGGTCAATCTGTACTGGGTTTGCAGAGTTTATTAGATTAGATGATACTTTATTCATCCCACAGCGGGGAAATTCCCTTATTACAGCAGCATTTTCTACAATAAAAGCAAAACCAACAAACACACAAGTAAACACACAACAAACAACCAAACAACAGAAAGTGAGCAGATAAATATAAATACAGATAATATGCATAATTTGAAAAGCCTTCAAGTTAAAATGTGTATCCGTCTGTGGACACGTGTGTAGAAATGCATTTCCACGGCTCACTGGGGATGGACGACACACTTCGTCCTCCTGCCTGTCCCCTCGACCCCTCCTGACTGAGTCCCGACCTATGAGCTTTCATCAAATAGGAGGCCAAGAGGTTAAACTCCGCCAACCAGCAGGTCAACGACCTCTTCATCCAGCTTTGAATTTCCCCTCTAAACTTCTTACGTGGCTTCATTTAAATAGCTGATCAAGGCACAATGAGGTAAATGATTTAATATTGCACAAAAATGTAAGATTAAAGTCAAAAAGCAGACCTTTTCAGTTTTTTTCTGCAAAACCACTAGTTGTATTTTGATACTTTACTGTAAGTACATTTTGCTGATGATATTTCTGTACATTTACTTTGTATCAATTGTATTTTGAATATAGGACTTTGGTAAATTAGAAAGGAAGTGACCATTGTCCGTCTGCCCTGAGGTCAGATCTCTTAATGTCACACTTAATTCTTAACCTTTTAATAGGCTAAATATGTTTGTTTTCAATAATGTACTGTACATGGGGCAGTTGAAGTCACATTGACATTTTTCCAAACAATACCTATCTATTGGTACCAATACCAAAACAATTTTAATACCTTACTTTGAGAAATATTATCAAGTTTTTCTATAACTTTTTTTCTAAGGAGAGTAAATAGTTAATACTGCTTGAGCATAAATATCTTTACATAACTGTGGCTAAATAAAATGCCATCTAAAATTGATGAAGTTCTCATTTAAATAATTTACCATAATTAAAAGAATAAGACAGCAATGTCCTCAGTCTGTTCTTTCACATCATTCAGGCTGAATGACTTGAAGCTTTGGAAACCACAACTAGGTTAAGAAAGTCAAAATTTGTAACGATTAAGAAGTGGAGATATCGTCACTTCCGCAAAATAGTTACAGTATTTTGTCTTTCTCTTGTCATGTGATGTTTGAACATTTCGCAAAGGTAGTACTTTTAATTAGACCATGTCTTAATTGAGATTATAAGTAAAGAAAAGTACAAATCTGAGAAAACATTTGATGACCAACTTTTAGTACTTGATAGATATTTAGTGCTGCACTAATACCTGTATTACAGGTGGCATCAAAAAGAAATAAATGTACTCCGAATTCCCACATACAATAACTGCAAATTACTGTAACAGATGATATCTGCATATACCAGAGAACTGTTGGAAGTTGTTTTGTTCTTGTATTAGTCTGTCCTTTCATATTTAACTGTTTTCTTCAATGTTTAATGGACTTTTGTTTTAGAGCAGAAACAAATGATCAACTAGTATATATTGTATAGTTGATCAACAGAAGATTATTTTATATTTAAGCATTTATTTTCAAGCATAAATATTCCCTTTAGTTCCAGCTTGTTGCTGTTTTTCTTATGTGACAGTCAATTGAATTCCTTTGGGTTTTGGACTGTTGGTCAGACAAAACAAGCAATTTGAAGATGGTAACTCAAAGCTTTGGGAAACTATGACCTATTTTAACTGTTTTTTCATAAAAGATCTTCATTCAGATTAATTGATGATAAAATATAGTAGTTAGTTGCAGCCCTACTTTTGTCTGTAGTGTGAAATTTAATCTCTCTACACTGTCTGCTGCATTCAAGTTTTAAATCAAATTTGACCTTCATATTTCAGAGACAAAAGATGAAGCACATTTGACTGTTTGTGATTAGGCATGGGTTGCTTTCTGCGTTCAAGGTATACCGTGGTTTCAAAAAGTAACAAAACCACTACAATTTTCCATCATTTTTTGATGAGTCGTCATGGACAGAAAGTGCAGTTTAGAAATCCTTCTCCCTGCCAGTGTGAAGTGTGTTTAAAATAAAATACATTATGTTCAATGGAAAAAAAAAAGACATTTCAAAATAACAAATTTTAAAGTTGTAATTGTAATACCGGGAAACCGTGACATTTTTTTTCTTTGGTGAGAAATCTGAAGACACTACAAATGTGTTTTTTCTCTCGGTTTTCAGAGAGTTTCATCCCAGATGTGTCTTCAGCTTTACCACAGTAACATATACATTTCAACAGTTGTAGACACAGTTCACCTAAGAAAGGATTCTTTCTGAGACATTTTGTCTTCAACACCTCATCATGCAGACAAGGATTTGCCATTGAACTTGAACCCAGTTCACTCACACCGCCTGTATTCATGATGGTGGCAGCCTCAATCCCTCCAGCATACCCCCACCCCTGCCCAGCACCGTGCTTGTCTTTGTGAAGCTGTCTTCCTTGACTTTCCGCATCCCCCGTCTGGCCCTCTGCAACCTCTCTTCCATCTCTGCCCCCTCCCCTTATGCATAGCCATTCTTTACTTCTGGGTTGGGGGGCTCCAGGAGACGGCCCACAGGGACTCGCAATACAGAATGCTAATCTGGCCCTTGACGGCACTTCCCACGATTTTCCTCCCAGACATGAGCTTTTGTTTTGTTATTGGTTCCATTATAATCAGATGGTTCCCGTAACTTTCCTGCTGTCTGGAGGCCGGTCTGCAGCGTTGACTGCAGCAGAGGGCCTACCTGTTATATGGCCTTTCTCACATTCAGTTTGGATTTAAGTTTACAAGATCTGGTGGTACATCTGTTTGCAGTAACAGTGGGAGTTTGCATTTTTGATACACTGCCAGTCAAACTGTCACCCTAAAATTAAATCTCCAAGAATATAGCCTAATTTCAAATGTACAGCAAACAGTTTG
The DNA here is from genome assembly GCA_013375575.1 of Percina caprodes. Lineage (NCBI taxonomy): Eukaryota > Metazoa > Chordata > Actinopteri > Perciformes > Percidae > Percina > Percina caprodes. The sequence goes on along the minus strand of JABXJD010000021.1, from coordinate 328,956 downwards.
AAATAATTTTCATAGTTTGAAATGAGAAATGTAAATATGTTGTTTATCTTGTTGAAAATAGACTAAATCAAATTAGAAATCTGTATACAGACATTAATAAAGACAATTGAACTATGCTAAGGGAAAGCAGTCAGGTGTGTAGAAAATGAACATTGAGATGGCTGCACTAAAAGCAAAGACTGGTTTTCCTACATCAGTCAGTTTTGTTTGTTCTTTGGGACTACTTCTCTTTAAGGCCATCTTTCCTAACTAGTAATAATGACATTTGCCTTCTGTGATAACTGTATGCTTTTTTTTTTTTTAGTGCCTTCTGATTCAAAAGTATCTACTAACTGGTAAGCTCTTAAATATGTTAATATGTGGACAGTGGTCTTCCACTGTCTTTCATTACACTAATTATGATTCAGGCCGTCCAATTATACATATAGGCTAGGGGGATTTCAAATAAATACAATTTAAATTATAAACATTACTAAACTCACAACTTCACCAATCTGTACAAGTGAAGATATTTAACCAAAAACGCTAGAATGAAGAGTATTTAGTAGAATTACGCTGATTATAATAGCAGTGGATGCTTGCAAAAGGCATGTCAAAGTAATAAAATTAAAACAAAACTCAGTTTTTTACATGGAAATGAAACTCCCAAAGAAAAATCTTGATGTTTGTTCTATCAATTTTGGGCACCTTCACTGCTGGACAACTTCATATATAGATGAAGATTGCAGAACTATCATTAAAATGTTAGGGTTAGGGTCCTAAAACATCAAATTTATGCTAACCTCCATCACTCTTGTCGTCATCATGTCTGTCCTATAGTGAGTTAAAGGACAGTTGTGCATTACGGACACTTTGATAACAGCCATCGTGTTACACCTGAAAAAAAAGCTCAGAAAATGTTTTCCTCAAGGCCTTTGACCCCAGCGTGTTTGTGAGCTGAACAAAACTCATCTTCCAGATGTTTCTAGACGCTGCATGCAGCACGGCAGCACGGCAGCAGCTGGATCCTCTGGATCCTCTGGCCTGTGCCACGCTGTCCCCAACGCAGCACATCATCCAGATGTGACTGATTCTTCTCTGCAAGGGTACAGCGCGTGTAAACATTGATCAGTGATTGTGTTTAGTGTTCATACAGGCATGTTGTTCTCTGTTCACTGCTGGAGCATCTCCGGCTGTCTCTATGAGGGTTTTGTGTATTAAGTTGGTAAGTACAGTGATATTACATTAAATGAAGTATAGTACAACCATGTCTTGAATTCATGCCAGCATAAAATCCCAATAGACCAAATTCAAACATGTTCCAAAATAGTTTAATACAAATGGATCCACCTAACCTGAACATTTTCTATTTTTAAGTTAATCTTTAAATTCACAACAAGGCATTTTCTCACAGCTCATGCATTAGTCATTCAATTTACCAAGATTATGTAATATAAAGGGAAATTATCTTCAAATCTGACAACTGGCATCATAAATATCTTGAAATACTGCTGGTTAGAGCTGGTTGGATTTTAACAGAATTTGGGGGAATAATGCATCATTGTTCTCTTGTATTTTCACATTGGGATGATTCTTCCTCCTCAGATTGCTCCACTTACAGGTTAAAAATTAAATATAAATCAAATGTGTGGGTGGATTAGAGTGTATGTAAAATATCATGCATCCAGTGTCAGACCTGTTGGGAACAGCTGGGTATGAAAGTAAGAGAGCAAGTTGTCTTTACGACTATAACTGCCGTGCCATAGAGCAAGGCAGCAAACCACCAATTTAAGGACTGTAGTGGATGACATGATACCCAAGAAACTGTGTAACTGACGTCTTTCATAAATACTGTAAGTGATAAAAAAATCAATAGCAATACTTTTAAAAATGTATTTAAAATGATTTTAAAGCTTGATGGTTATGAACCAGAAACACAGCCCCATGAAGTAGTGCATGTAGGAATTAATTTACATCACTCTAAATCTAATCTCAGTCTAAATTTATAAATGAAGCTCCATGCAGGACAATCATCACTTATTTTCTTTGCGTCTTCTGTTGCAAAGTGAGAGTCTGTTTGTTTTTTTGTGGATACATGATTTAGGGACTAAACAGGAACAGAAAGGCTCAGATATGCTCGTCAAATTTGTGAAATAATGATTGTGTCATGGTTGATTCTACATCCTTTTCATACCATATCATAGATAATACTTTTAGTACCTCTAACATACAAACATCGGAAATCCACACAGTTATTTTCTCATTGTAAACATTCATACTTTTATTGATTTCAAATTAACCGCAGTAGAAATGATTGCATAGTACAGATATCAAGCACATTTACAGCAGCTCATGTGTACATCCTGCTTATAAGACCCCTGAAACAGTAGCTCATAGTGCATTCTAATGTAATCTTTTTTCTCCCTGAATAGTATTAAAAACTGCATAAAATCTATTGCACATATTCACATTCCCCCACTACATCAAAACACAAGCCTATGCATTCAAGTATTCATATTAGATTGTCAGCAGAGCTGATTTAACAAATTAAATCCAAATTTTAGTCTCTGGGATTGACAATTACTGTTCATCACTTCAATCAAACCTACTAAAATACACTTCAACCACAGCACACACATTGCACCTGTGCTCATATAGTGCATGATAGTAAAACATCACAATTCTCTCACACAAAGTGAACCCGTACATTTAGCTAGTGATGTGCAAACTTAACAATACAAGTCATGTGCAAACACTAATGCAAATAGTGCAAACTTAACAAAAAACCCTACCCGTTTCTTTTGCATAGTTAAAAGTAAAACAAATATATTGTGGTTTTGCACAAAATACTGGATAGTTGCTCTTGCAGTGATAGTTGCTCTTGATTAAATGTATACACTAAAGATAAAAAAATACAATTTAGTTAAGATGTATACACAAAATCAAAAAGATGAAATGTGATGTACATGATAGGTGGCTGTAGCAGGAGCAAAACAAGATAATAATCGTTTAGCATTTTAGGTTATACAGTCCTTGAATAGAAATACAAAACACTCTAATATCTAGGTATGAGATGAAATATACTGCACCTGTCTATGAAAATGGTCAAATCATCTGAACGATTGATAAACAATTCATAGTTGATGGATCAAGTCCATAGAACATTTCTGACATTGCACAAAAAGAACAATTTCAAATATTTCAAGAAATCCACAGATTGTCAACAATTTGATTGAAACATCCAAAGTTTTACATGAGATAAAGATACACATTTAATTGCTAGCTGTAAAAATTACATATGAATAGGATTCAAAAGATAAGTGAGATAAATGTAAAATCTAGGATTTAAGATCTAAGATAAAATTTTCATCTAAAGGAGAATACATTGTTAAACTAATGAATAATAGTAAAAATTCAAAACATCACTGCAGGTATTTTTTTATCATCTTCTAAACCTTTTTAAAATTACTTTGAATCTCTAATGACTGAATTTTTCCTGTTTCCTGAACAGCTGTGCAGAGCAGTTTCCAAGAAAACACACACACACACACACACACGATCACTTTGTTGTACTTTACTCTCTCAGTTCCAGTGTCATGATGGCCAAATGTCAGTTTGTCCACTTGTTTCAAAATCTTCTGTCTTTATTCAGAAACAGATGATCTGCTGCAGCAGCTGAAAACAGTTACTTTTGTATCCTGTGTGCAACGAACATCACTAGACCCAAGTCACAGTCCAAAAGAGTCTGAGAGGCAAAGATCTGATGATTCCCATCTCCAGACTGATCAGAAACCTTAAAAGAAGAGACAGAAGACGAGCATTAAAATCAGTCCTTCAATAAGGTGAAAGATAAAGCACAACCACATTTATCTACAGCCTTTTACACTTTGCATCTAGAACGTCCAAGAACATGCAGCGATGCAAACAATATAATCATTGTATAATCATTGTTTTATCATCTCCTGGTAAGATGTACAATTTCTGCAGTATGTGGAGCAACAGAACATACAGTATGTGTATGCATTTTTTAATACTGTATTTTATTCATATTATGTAGGTGAACCAGTTAGCTCAAATCCGTACAAAAAAAAAAACAGTTGCTCTGATTCTACTTTTTTCAACTTTACTGCATTTACAGTAGAGTATAGGACTGGAGACGTCCATAAATCTAGAGCCCAGGATGCCATCTTGGTTACTTGTATGATATCTACACATTAACTTAATAATCCACCACATGCACATATCCAATACTTGTGAACAATCAGCCTTTTTGAAGAAAGCCAAAGCATTTCCTCTCTAAATCTTGTTCATACTTAGAAGCTCCTAAAGATGTTAAATATTTGAAAGGATTGCAGCTGGATTTTGAGTAACACATCACGTGCACAGACTGAAACTTTTGTGGGACTCTGAGCTAAGCCATGCATAATTTATCACAAAGCTTGGTATTACTGTTTACTGTATCGCCTTATGAGTGGCCTTCACTGTAAGCTCCCTTTTACTGCCCATAGATGGCACACTAATAACAGAGGGAACAAACTCAACACCCACACAATCAGCCCAGACAGACAAGATCAAATATGGCCCCCAACCCCCAAAAACACCAAACTACAAAACAACCATGTCTGTATTTGCCAGTCTAGACACAAGCTGCTCTTTCAATCACCATCAGACCTCCTTCTCCCACTCTTCCATTATCTTTCCTTTCCTTTCCTTTCCTTTCCTTTCCTTTCCTTTCCTTTCCCCCCCACTATCATTGTCTGAGCCACCAAAGTGTTTTTTCCCACGCTTTATTTTTTCTCCGTCCTGTTTGCAGCCAAGCAGGAGGAGAAGGGGGTGGGGAAGAGTGGTGGTGGGGGTAAGAACTGATGGGGTCGCCATGGCAACCCCACATTGGCATGCCCCTGATTGGACTATGTGGTGGCTAATTATTCAGCGCATATGCTTAAAAAAAACAATAAAGTAGGACGTATTGAAATGCAGAGCCAAGCATCGCCGGGTGTGTGATTAACATATGAGCCCAGTGCTGCTTTTGATGAAAGACCCCTCAGTTTCATCGCTTTATGTAGATCTTAAATGCAGTGTTTAATTTTATGTGCATGTTAAATACATTAAGACATTTCTTTAAAAATTTCAACTGTAATCTTTTTTTCTCCATAAATGTATTATTTTTCAACTTTTTGTGTTGAACTTTGTTTTTTTTTTTTAATCTATTTAAACTAATTATATTAATCTATGGGAAGATTAATAATTCTCTTATATGCCAATTTACATGAGAGGATCAACCCAAGCTCAAAATCATTATTGCAAAACTAAAACAAAAACACAAGGGCAGCATGCTAATGGCAGGCCTCTCTGAGCACTGGCATGACATACAAAGTCATGAAGTGTGTGTGTGTGTGTGTGTGAGTGTGAGTGTGTGTGTGTGTGTGTGTGTGTGTGTGTGTGTGTGTGTGTGTGTGTGTGTGTCAGATGCAATAGGGATCGAGGGTCTGCTGTATGAAAGAAACCCGTGGGTAGGGGTTTGTACAGTATATATGTGTGTGTGTGGGGGGTTACGTTAACAATGGCCCGCATTGTTTACCAATCTCCCTCGTCCATTAATCTGGACGATCCGGCTCTAATTGGCGTTTTGGTTAAGCTGGTCTCCAGACCCTCGTTCCCTCCCCTGGCCTAAATAATGGCGTTACGCCACAAGTGCCGCCACACATTGGGGAGGACAATGTGCCCCTTGTCTGAGGGCCCAGGATAGGATCCCCACCCTCTCTTCTTCCCCTCCTTTTTTAGCGCCCCATGCACCCCCCAAGATAAACCTCACACAGAAACACAAAGAAGGCCTCTCACTATTGAGATCTCACTGTCGCAGCCTCCCAATTCTCATCTGTCTGCCCCCCTTCCAGTCTTTCTCAGTCATTTACTTACTACACTTTTTCCTCCCTGAAGTCACAGGTCCGTCCCCTGTTTCTGGCGGACGTGGTGTGAGTTGCAGGTTCACTGGTCAGGTTATACATTATACATTGAAGGAGGAGATCCTACTCACTTCTTATTTCCTGCTCAAAGTTGGCTAAACTCCTGCTGTTATATAAAAATACTATAACTAAGACTATTTATCTATTTACAGGCAAATCTCAAATTGTAGAAATTCAGAAATGAGTTACAGTTAATGATAATCCACGTGCCAACATATTTTCTTCTACCGACCAAATAGGAAGTCCATTGCACATGTGAGAAAACAAAGTGTGATAACAAGCAGCATTTTGCTGTCCCTTTAACATACGCTAAATACCATACAATTAACACTATTATTGCAACACTATTTTTCGTGTTATTCAGATCACTGACAGATGCTAATTTTAGCTCTTTTTTTAACAAATCCTTCGTGAACTAAAGCAAGCAATAGCCTAAATACTGAGCACTGCTGACTATAAATTAACAGCTCAAATGAGATGAAATAGCCTACTGTAAATTAATATTATTTTAAGGCTATCTGATTCATTTCCTGGAAACAGGCATTGCAGAGACCAATATATCAGACTCTACTTTATACCGGTGACACGTTTTAGAGTAGGTTAACTATTTAAAAAATATAGCATACTTTAATACGTAAATAATTATAAAGGATTATGGGGAAAACACATTATTACGTCCAAAGTGACATGGTATACCGCTGACTCTCAAGTCCCTGTTTAAGGAAAACGGCAATTAGCTACTCTACAGGTTTCGTTCAAGGTATCTTGTCAGTAATACAGTGAAACATGTTCTACTTTAATAGATTCCCAGGACCATAAAAGTTTGCTGTAAATGCTGCAAAATCTGAGCGGAACAGTCGCGTCCACAAAAGGATCCCGAAATGATTTTAAAATGATTTCCAGGAGTAGGCCTAATCAATTAGGTGTGTGTGTGTGTGTGTGTGTGTGTGTGTGTGTGTGTGTGTGTGTGTGTGTGTGTGTGTGTGTGTGTGTGTGTGTGTGTGTGTGTGTGTGTGTGTGTGTGACGTAGGCTACTGTATGTAGTTTCCTAATTTTGGGTTTATGTTTGGAGGGTTGCACATGCATTATCATCCATGAATGCATTGTCAAATAAAAAGTGAGGTTACTCAAAACAAAGTGTGATAACAAGCAGAGATTTATGAAGACCACTAAGTTGCTAATTACGGCTCCTTGTGGATGTCAGGGAGCATGTAGGTGTGTTTTTTTTTCTTCCACATCATCTGACAAAGCTGTGCACATGCCTGCAGTGTTAATGTTGTGTGAATGCTCCACACGCAGAAATAATGCCAGGAGAGCAAAATTATAACTGTAAGAATAATTGAATGAATGTCCAAGAAGCCGAGCAGTCAAAAGAGTTTTCAGAGCATCTTGGAAATCCACAAAATGGTCGATTGTCAGCGTCTGCAGCGTAACGACGATCACAACGAAAGCAACGCAGGAACCGCAGCTGCCCTTATAAATGCCAGCTTGCTGACACTAAAAAGCGACTGGCTCTGCGGTTTCCTCCTAGCTCATCCCTTCCCGTATGTCTCTTGGGGGGATCTCTACAATTAACACACTGGCAGTAATTAACACTGTCTTGAGGCAACCAATGGCACGGAAAGGATCGGGGCCAACATGAAGTGGGGGAAGGTGCAGCGCTAGCTATCCACATTCCCCTTTTTTCAGCTGCCATTTTGTGCCAGTCTTAACTCCTAAGATGGTGGCAGGACTGTGACTTGCCGTGTGGGAGAGGAGGACAAACTGGCAAGGGAGGGGTCAGAGAAGCTGAGGATTATGGGATTGAGGAGGGAGTCTCTTATTTTCATTCTTCTAATCGGTACATCGCTGAACGGTTACCAAGACAGAAGGGAAAGCAAGGCGGAGAGAAAGTAAGAAGCATGATGGTTAGATTGGTGCCCTACATGCAGCACAGATAGAGGAGGAATTCTCCCACTCATGGACACACACACACACACACACACACACACACAGAGAGGAAGAACAAAGTATGTATACAGTGTGTGCGCGAAACAAACAACAGCCTGTGATGGTCTGTTTGTGTAAAAAACGTGCTTAATATACGGCACACACATACAAACACACGTGCCCATGCATGAACACACACGCACACACACACACGCACGCACACACACACACACACACATACACACACACACACACACACAAACAACCAGCACAGCCGTTCTCATGGTATGGTCTGCCCCTGAGCATGCAAATGACGTTCATTATGCAAATGCATACAAATCAGAACCAACCATCTGAGAATCCAAGCTGGGAAAAAAAAGAAAAGAATAAAATTAAATGAATGGGGGGGGCGACCATATAAAAGAAAGAAGAAGCATGTTGGGATGTGTGCGTGGGGAAAGTACAGTGCCACTTAAGGTGCAAAAAGTGGTAAAATAACCTAACTTATATTTTTTGTCCACCGCAATATAAGGTTTAAAGATATAAAAAGCTGGATAAATCTAAAATATTACACATTAAGATGCAGACATTAGCAATGTATAAAAAGAAGAATGACCTGGATGCAGAGAAGTTTTGAGAACAGCTCAATATATGCTAAAATTCTTACAGCCTTTTCTGGGAGTTTCCCAGATGGATACACTTTGTGCTTCGTCATAGTACAGTGTTGATGGAGTTTGTAGCCTGTTTTTTTTTTTTATATAGATCTTTAGTTCCTATAGTATTTATGCTTAACAAAGTTATACTAAATATGGTAGAAGATGCACACACATCATCTTTCCTCACTGCCCAAATGATGTCATACTGTTAACTGTTTTTGTTTTGTTTGTGAGACAAAGCTCATTGAGTTCATTCAGCAGGAAAAGCAGAAAATCAGATGCAGAAGAGCATCGACCAGAGGGGAGATGCTCCAAATGATGGTAAAGTGCCGCTAATTGCCTCTCGAGGTGTTCTTTGTTTTGTTTCACCTTTCTCATCACCACTTCTTTGTAGGACATGCTCTCTAAAACCGCACAAGAGCTGCATGCAAATCATTGCCCTTTTATGGATTACCCTGAAGCTCACCAAATATAGCGGAGGTAGTTGTGTATTTTTGCTCTGTGTAAAAAAGAGGTGATAAGTTTACAGCGTCAGCATGTCAACCATGTGTAGTTCACACCTCATCTAACTATTACAACAACAACAAACAAATTTCCCTCCTGAAAAAAAAGATTCAGGCAAGAAATATGTGCTAAAACCAAAATGTAGCCAAGTATCTGGCATTGATACAAAGACAAAATAAAGGCTAATTAGAAACAGATTGAGGCCAAATACTTGCAAATAACGTGCAAAAGACAAAGGGTGGTGTGTGTGTGTGTGTGTGTGGCTCTTAAAATCAGTGAGTTTTGTGAGCATTTATCTGAACATCATATTCCAAATTTTTCTTTTTCAACTTGAAACTTGCAAGCTAATTGCTTTATTCTTCACTAATGTGTACCTGTTGTGATAATACATTTATCAGAAAAAAAACACCAAACCAACCAGGTTTCCTCACAGGAAACCTAATTTAAATTTGATTTGATCAATTGAGGAGGCCTTAAAAATAGAGATGGGATACAACTATGTGAAGGCCATACATCTCTGAGGCACAACGTAAAGTACTGTAGTACAAGCAAGTAGAATAAAAAAGAAATGTTGGTCAATCTCAGTCAGGTTTATGCTTTTTGTATAAGATGCTATCTGAAATCTAATTTGGCTACACAGTTTGGTCTAATCTGGTACAACCAATCAGATTAAAAACTTGAGAATGAACTTGAAAATAAAGCCTTTAAGTATATGCATGTCAGCAGTTTATGTTTGAATAAAGGTCAGCATAGCTTGAATTTGGCCCTACAGTTGTTCTTTAACAGAAAGCTCCAGCCCTGTATGATCTCTCACTACAGAGACACAGAAGAATAAAGTAACAGTGAAATAGATTATTCATAATGTACTTTGTTGATTTGATGCATTTTCTCCTGAAGCGAGATGTTTGAAATAGGAAATTATTAATTTAATGGGATGTAATTTATGGAGACAAGGGCAGTTTAAATATAGGGTATATAAATAAAGGTCACTAGACTACTAAGCCACTAAGATTCAGTTTTCCAGGAGATAAAACTACATCTTGGATGTAAAAAATACCATAGTTTTGCCCGTTTTGTGCAATATATCTTTCAATAGGTGCATATATTTAGAATTAGCTATTCGATCATTTTGCATTTCAGTGTTAATTTTGTTTCATATTGAAGAAGGACAAAGAATACCTTTATCTTTTCTATTACCAGTGGTTTGAAATGAGCCGGCATGAGGAAACATTCACACTACTATCTTGTCACACAGCAGCACAAGCTATACACCACCACTGCAGTAATTCTGGGGTTTGTATATACAACAACCAGATTTGATGTATATTGTAATAAAACCTTTTATGTAATTACAATTCAAATATTGATTATTTGTGTTGCCTGGTGCACATTAAGATCCTCTATGAGAGACCCTGCACCCCCTCCCCGCCCTTTATTAAAATTGGCCCTTATATAACACAACATCATACCTTCATGTCATTGTCCTGTACTGTAGTCCATCGTCCGAGCCCATTCCTGGTTCTATTTGTGTGTGTTTTTTTAACTTAGTTGTCTTCCATCATGCAAGCGTGTAATGGGATTCTTGTTACTTTCGGTTATGTAGCTTTATGAAGAATGTACGTCACTCATACAGCTAGATAACCAAAGATAACAGACAACCCCTCAGGACTGCGAACACAGCTCTCCGCCAGCAACACACACACACATCACACACACACACAACCTTCTAAACACCTGTAAAGACAAACAATGACAGGGAAAAATGCTTAAAGGGGTAATTCACCTAAACAAAGCTACTTTATTATGTTTTGCACATATTCCAGAGGTGGAAATAATGACAATAATAGTCATAAATCTGAAGTGTTAATGCAGATGATTTATCACATGGTGTTAAAAACGCCTCAGTGAAATGAGATGAAAAACAAGCATGACTAAAGATTCACAAGGGATACTGCTGAGAAAACACATTTTCCAAGCTATTAAGTGTCTTTTATATCACTGAAATGTGAATGAGCTCTTATAGGAATTCAAAACAACGCATTAAAGCCGACTATCCAGTGAACTAAAGACAACAACAATAAAGATATTTATAAGGGGCATCAGAATCTTGGGATGAAATAGCATTGCTGGGAATAATTTACACAAATAGTCCTATAAAGAAAATATTACAATATGGCTGAATAAAGAGGAAGGGGGATTCCCTTAAAAATTGGACACATGAACTCATTTTAGGAGCAGTAAATACTCAATTACTTTATAAAAGTAGGCTATATAAATGTATTAACATTAAACTTTCACATCCTCTCTCTCTCTCTCTCTCTCTCTCTCTCTCTCTCTATATATATATATATATATATATATATATATATATATATATATATGTGTATATATATACTACCGACAAAAACCTGATAAGATTAGAAAATGTAAAATCAAAAGTAAATCAATATATTTATGGGAATTATTGTGGATATGTTAAGTTTCAATTATTTATGAAGCAATGCTTTATAGCCTTTATTAGGCATATATATATATATATATATATATATATATATATATATATATATATATATATATATATATATTATTACATGTTTATTTAAAGTATAATTTGAGTAAGATCCTTTATTTGGAGTTAAGTAGGTCATATAGCCATTTTTATTTGTGCATAATTTCCATAATACATTAACATCCCTATAGGCAAATGCATAGTGTGTGTTTGACTGTCTCCAAAATGTTATTTATATTATTATACATAAACTGCTTCTTTTTTTAAAAATAGCTTTTGGCGAGAGGGGAGTGACGTCACTAGCATCGCTGGCTTTCAATTAATGCAGCGAAGTGTGATGCCTAATTAACACACACACACACACACACACACACACACACACACGAGGGGGTGGTCTTTCTAACAGCATCATGAAAATAGGCCACTGCTTCCATCTACAAATCAAAAACACACAGAAAGTCTCTAAAAACGCAGATAAAGATATTTAGCCAGCACATAATTTCATGCTTAACATTTTCTTTTTTACAACTGCTTTCTGAAAGGGGTCAGAGAGAGATTATACGCAGCAGGCTTTGGATTTATGCCAATAACAAAAAAAAAATCCATTAGAGATCACTTTGCTGTTTTACGTCTGCAGGCCGTGACACACACTCATTTTAACACGAGCTCACGACTTCTACGTTCACATTCAATGCTGACGACTTGAACTCCCATACAGACAGCGTATTCTCCTTTATTAATTATTCTACCACCAGTTCCACGTGAGCCTAGTTTTAACGCTTATAACATTTGTGATAACAGTCTTTCTTTCCCTGCCCATGTGGTGTGTGTCTGTTAAGCTGCTTCATCACCTTACAGGTAGCCTAGTAGGCCTATATAAATAAAGTTGAATTGAATTCTATACTTTTTTATTTGTCCCAATCAATCATATGAGTGTGTGTTTAAGTTTTTAAAACGCTAAAATTACACTTGGGAATTGCATTAGTTTTGAGTAAGAAGATCTGCTACAATGAACAAAATAACTGTCAAGTAATAATCGTTTTATATAATGTCGCATGTGCATTTTGCTGTCCCTTTACGCTAAATACCATACAATTAACACTATTATTGCAACACTATTTTTCGTGTTATTCAGATCACTGACAGATGCTAATTTTAGCTCTTTTTTTTTTAACAAATCCTTCGTGAACTAAAGCAAGCAATAGCCTAAATACTGAGCACTGCTGACTATAAATTAACAGTTCAAATGAGATGAAATAGCCTACTGTAAAATAATATTATTTTAAGGCTATCTGATTCATTTCCTGGAAACAGGCATTGCAGAGACCAATATATCAGACTCTACTTTATACCGGTGACACGTTTTAGAGTAGGTTAACTATTTAAAAAATATAGCATACTTTAATACGTAAATAATTATAAAGGATGATGGGGGAAAATACATTATTACGTCCAAAGTGACATGGTATACCGCTGACTCTCAAGTCCCTGTTTAAGGAAAACGGCAATTAGCTACTCTACAGGTTCCGTTCAAGGTATCTTGTCAGTAATACAGTGAAACATGTTCTACTTTAATAGATTCCCAGGGCCATAAAAGTTTGCTGTAAATGCTGCAAAATCTGAGCGGAACAGTCGCGTCCACAAAAGGATCCCGAAATGATTTTAAAATGATTTCCAGGAGTAGGCCTAATCAATTAGTTGTGTGTGTGTGTGTGTGTGTGTGTGTGTAGTTTCCTAATTTTGGGTTTATGTTTGGAGGGTTGCACATGCATTATCATCCATGAATGCATTGTCAAATAAAAAGTGAGATCACTCATAGTCACCTGGAAGTTAGGGGAAGCCCTCGTCTTCACTTTTGATGGTGCTTTCAATAGTTTCTGGGGGGGGGGAAGAAAGAATGACTTCAGGATATAGGAAAAATGTCCAATACAATCTCCCAGAAAGGCATGCATTCTTTACAATTTGAATGAATAACACAGGGATAATTTCATCTCTCTCTCTCACACACACTCTCTCTCTGGAAAATCCTTGGAAAACACCTTACAGTAGGCTACGTGGGAAATCTGCCTACTAGGTCACAGCAAGCCCCAGACTAGGTTTGTGTTGCTTTGCACCTGCAGCTTCACCGACTCTGCAGCAGAGTAAGGCTCTAGAGATGCTGCTGCAGACAGCGGCCCCTTCGACATGTGATAGACTTGTGTCTCACACAGTCTCTGATACATGTCTTCTAACTTCCATTTCCGTCTCTTATTCTTGACTTCAGAGGATTTTAACGGGCGAAGTCAATCAACATGGGTCGTACATTATTTTGGATTAACCTGTTCGGTGTTAAGTGCAGGAGTCATGGTTAGCATACTGCTCATGATAAAGCCCCGATTTATGTCTTCATTTTGTGGAAGCACCCGACTAATTTGGCCTTTGCGCCATTCGGCCTGTTATGCGTTTCAGGGCCTCAGTAATGATGCAAAATACAATAAGTCCCTTGCAGGTGTAAAACCAGTTTCGTTCCCCCACAAATTCTTTAAATCAGTTTGATTATAGATAATCCAAACATTTAGTAAATCCACATCTATTGGGCTTCCCGGTTGTCAACTACAGTTTGGCAGCAATCATGAATACATCCCAATACAAATCCTATGTATTCAATGGCCTACTATAGAAAATGTTATGTAGCCTAATAAGTACAGAAATAAAACCTATACACGTATGAGAGGGATGTCTTAGTACCCACTCATAAAGATTAAGCTGGCTTTATGTAAGAGCTCTCCTATGCTGGCAGCATATACTGTATAATCCCAGGCTGCAGGAAGCCGCACGTTGCTGGGTTAATATAGCCTAAAATAATGACCTTTTGCTTTTTTTACATGCTTCCCCTCCCTGCTTAGCCTTTTCAGCGCGTAATATGTTGACAGCAAACGGGCTAAACACAACACTGAGCTGTGAATGGCTGCACCGCCCGAGGCCACTCTGACACCGCCACAGGCCGATGTTATAGACCCGTGCATGCAATATTATCTACAACGAGATAGATGTCTTGAATAGCTAAAGAAGCAGCAGGGTTTACCATATGTCCAATTTGTGAACTAAACTTCCAGAAATGGTGCAACATGAACTTATGTAATGGTAATAACAACAGAACATATGGCTTATCCGGGGTCAGTATCACTGATTCAACAGAATTCTTTATTGGTATCAGAGACACTAAACGTTGCCCAAGCATAACTTAAAGTTGAAGATGAAAAAACCCTCTTAGTGAGATATAGGAGTCATCTCTTAAAGGTCTGTTCAAAATGTAGGTTAGTGGACAGAAGGATAGGGAGAGTGAGGAAACATTGAGATCCTCATTGATTTGTACAATATTAACATGAATACCAATAAAGATGACTGAAACTAATCAAAAGGCCTTGTGGGAGACAGGAGATCAGATCACCTGTGACAGTAGCCAGAGGAAAACGCACTAAACTCAGTGCTGAAATTGCGGTCTTGCTCACACTCCTATGCTCAGATTTCAGCAAACTACATTGAACATGTACTGTAGTATCAAGTGCCAAACAAAAGTGTCTGCAGCCACAAGTGTAACCACGTCTGCGCTGCTGCCATCAGATCAGTTCAGCCTTTATCTTAAATGCTGGTGCTGCGCACCGTTCAAACAGACCGTAAACTGCCCTGAGAACAGAACAAGCCTCACTAGAAGAAAATGTACATTTAGTCTGAATAATCCGGTCGGCCTGTAGATCCTCACTTTTTTCACAACAGGGTTAGACACATGCTACAGTGTGTTGCAGCCTAGACGCGCCTGTGCTTGCCATATAAACCCTATCCTGCGCCGCTCCTGAATGATTTTGTTAAAACTAACACACTCATATGCCACAAAATCACTCATAATACATAACAAGGTTCTTACTGTTTACTCCTCAGATGCAGCAGGGTGGGTTGCACTGAGCTTGGGTGAGCTCCTGGTAACCAGCGGTCCCTCCGGACGTGCATGCTGGGAGCCAAACGAGCGCGTTTATGAGCGGCGTATTGAGCTTTGTGGCGACGGCGCATCGTGACGTCCCACTGGCCCCGTCCATTTTCTAATCTAACGGGTCCGCTTGTTTCTTTCCGCGCATTTCGTCGCACGGTTGTCCTCCACATCCCCAGCCCCTGTCCTCCCCTCACCAAATAGGGGAGTTGGGGCTGTCCGCCAGCACGGCTACATCTCCACCACCGTTGTCTCCAAATGGTTTAACATCTCATTTGTCTTCAATCATATACGCCGTCCAAGGCCCACCCCCTTGTGAATCAGTGAGGTAACACTGTTCCCACCCTCTGAGATTTTTGATATTATGCAAGACGGCCGATGCAATTATGATAAAGACCTATGGCAGCGTCTCTCACGCCCCCCAACAGACGCATGCAGAAGTGCATGGTGGCACCATCATTCATTCATCCACCAAACATCATTCTAATTCCTTTAGAGGTTTTCTGTGTGTGTGTGTGTGTGTGTGTGTGTGTGTGTGTGTGTGTGTGTGTGTGTGTGTGTGTGTGTGTGTGTGTGTGTGTGTGTGTGTGTGTGTGTGTCTGCATGACTTCATCATCATACCATATCCATAGAATAGCCTACCGACTTATACATAGTTGTTTACATGCCAGTGAAGATATCACGATGTTTCTATTCCAGACTCTTTTTAAGTCTAATGTGCTCATTAAAGTGATCATATCTTGCTTATGATTTACCTCAGCATCTTGAACATCATGGTACAACTTTGGGCTATTCTGCTGTTATATTCTATCATTTTTAAAACTGATTGTAAGCCAATACTGGGATTTATTCATGAACCTAGTGCAGACTTCCCTATTAAAAGAGAACATATAATTAGAAGTTAAATGTGAAAAGTCATGTCTTTTTGTATTTGGCTTCTCACCAGAACTGACATATCTCTATAGATGTTTACTGTCTGCAGCTGAAACTAGTGACAGACTAGAGAGGCGCTTTGGCTTGGCTAATTATCATGATAATCACACCAGAAATCTTTTGAATCAATGAAAGACGAATACTCTCAAACGTTATTGTATGAGGTCTCAGTCTTGTATGTGTACATAGCAGACAGTGCTGTTCATTTGCATTTAATAAAGTTAACTCAGTCATGTTGTCTAGAAATTGTGTAGAAATGCCTTCACACACAGATTCTTGTATTCCCCACACACTGCAAAAATATATCTTCTACATTTATACTTCAAAGACTTACAATAAAAAGAGATGTTATAAAATGTTTATAAGGTATAGCCTAACCAATGGCTTTTCAATCAGTTATCAACCATTAATAAGAGCAAATTTTGGGTGGCCAGGTTGTGAATGCCTTTGACTGATTGGGGCATGTGAACACTTACCAGCCAGTAAAAAAGGTTTTGGGTTTATTTCTTAACAACTTATTAAGCGTTTATTACCACTGTTTACGAAAGCAACATTATAGGCTATTGGAGTTTTCTTTCCACCACCTGGCAACCCAAAATGTGTTATTAATGGCATAAAACTGATAAAGAATCATTAAATGATGTATCAACCATAAACAAAGCCATTAGTTAGCCTTTAATGTATAACCATTCTATTAATGGTTGTTTATTAGTGGTAAAGTGAAACCATAATGATTCACTATGGAAAAAGACTTTATACTTTACAGTGTATAAAGTCAACATTATGCTAGGCTAATTGCTACTTGTCAACACAGCTGAGTTGTAGTTCAGTTACTATATTTGAACTGCTGCCCAGAAACAGGAGCTTCAAACGCTAACTTATTCATCTAAGTCAAGTTAGGTTTAATAGGGCTATAGAGCCCCAAATCACAAGTTGGTCTTAAAGGGCTTTATAATCTATATCGCCCATTGAATCAGACAAGGAAAAACTTCCCAAAAACCTCAAGAAGAGCAACAGTGGAAGAGGTCCCTCAACATGCAAGCCTAGAGAATAGACAAAAGTATAAATAGTAGAATCAGGCTGCAGAATAAAGAAACAAAGATACAGTGTACAACCAAAAACTACAAAGTAGTATAGGCTCAAAGAACTAGAGCTGCCAATTATCAGAGCAGAATTACTAAGAACTTGATGTAGCCCAAAAAAAACAAGTATCCAAAAAGCACTGGAGAATTTTGGTGTCACATTGGATTATTAGGTTATTCTTATATAGCCTATTAATCAGCATGGTTGTGATGGAGATAATTTTAACTACTTTACATTGCTGGGTAATCTACTGTAAAACAACACATCATATTTTATGTGTAAATCATAGCCTATATTTTGTAAACTATAGGTCAGCAAGAGCAGTGAGGTAACCGACTTGTAACGTGCATACGGTGGAAATAATCTAGAAAAGTAGCGAGAAGGCACTATAGCCTTAATAGTTGCATTTTAATCGTGGTTGATTAAAAACGAGTTATGTTGCCACGGTAACGACGGCAGCATCCAACTTTTGTCGCCATAGAACCGTTTCTGAGAGAAACGTAGGCCTATAGCCTACTATTATTTCCACTTTACTTGGTTTGTACAAAGTCATAATAAACAATAGCTTGTTGCCCAGTTACTTAGTGTAACGCGTTACACGGGCCGTGAGAAGCAGACAGTCTTTTGGCTGGTGGGTCACAGTCTGTGTCAGACCCTCCGACAGCAGTTTACCACCCTCCACGGTCCCTCCATTGTTTTACTGCTGCCAGCCAGCCACACACACACCATGCACGCTTTACTGCACACAGAGGCGGCGTGCATCGCGACATATAATCAGCTTTTACGCACGTCGACAAACATGTTAGCACAATTGATATGTACAAACACCTCACCTGTTATTACTGTAAATATGGGATGTAATTCTTTCGCCTCACCACAAGGATTCAGTGTGTAGGCTTTTGTGTCCAATGCATGCAGGGACTCTAACACCCTTTCACCCCAACGTCGCGCCAATATTCAAATTGGGATCCTTTGGTTTGATTTGAATAGGAGGGTAATGAGATATGGTGGTGTATAATAAATTAAAATGGGGGTACTTCATGAGATTGAAGGCTTGCTCCATAATTACCAGAGTTATTTCAGAAATGTTGCAAGAAATGAGAGGTTTGCATATAATTTAAATTAGGCCTATTTTTTTTTTTTTAAAGAAAAAAGCTTAGCAATAGCCAATGGCCCTTTGCTTAGCAATAGCCTTTGACCCCAGCTTAATGTAAAGAATAGTGAAAGATGTAGAAGTGTATCGGAGAATATATTTGCTGTTAAAATACATTAGGCTATATATAACTGGAATAGATGGTCTATGAAGAAGGACCACCAGCAGGCTTTCCCTCACTCTCAGGGGGTCAGAGAACTCCTTGTCGTCAGATATGTTGGAGATCATTTGCATAGTGTTCCTCCATGTGTCAGGACAGTCCTAATAAAACTTCAGCTAAACATCTTGAATTAACATTGAACATGCACATCTCCTCCTTGTTATTAGATTAGATTTGATTCAACTTTATTGTCATTACACATGTACAGGTACAAGGCAACAAAATGCAGTTTAGGTCTAACCAGAAGTGCAATAGCAGTAAGTAAGTGCAGGATATACAGTGCAGGACATGGATATGTACTGAATAAATATAGAAATGAATACTACTGCTCTGGTCATTTACAGTGGATTCTTCATTAGTGTTGTTTATTTTTAGTGTTTATTTAAGGATTCTATACCAAAAGAAATAAAGAAATGCCGTAATCAGCTAGTCTTCTTGGGGTCCACGCATAACACAGGACAATAATTAAACTGAACATATAAAACAATAAAAAAAAATAAAAAATAAGAGTGACAAGGTTTTACTAAAGTCTGGAAGTATGTTTTAAAAGATATACACTGAACAATATCCTGAGTGAATTGGGAAACTGATGTGACCACTCCAGGCCATGTCTTGTTTTTTTTAGAAGTAGAATAATAGATATTTGGCCTTATATGCATGATTTTGAAAAGTGAAAGTGCACAAAATAAGCTCTCTCTGCTATTATCCTCCGATAACCTAGTGAATTTTAATGATGATGATATATGACAGAAAAGACCTAGACGAGCCTCTTATTATTCCTGTAGCTGATATAAAAGTTGACAAGATAGATAGATATATCGATGGACAGACAGACAGACAGACAGACAGACAGACAGACAGATGTTATCTTTAACAAAAACAAAATCGAATTTGTGCTTTTAGTTATTCCAACAAGTGCAGAGAAACAAGCCTAGCCTAATTTGAATGCGGAGTGCCGCTCCACAGTTCCAGAAACAAAGCCACAGCAGACAGAGTCGTTATGGCTCCGGATTCAACAGGCTTTTTGTTTCGAGCTGGTCGACAGGATACAGGCCTCCCGGTGCTGCATGAGTTACTGAATTCAATGAAAGTCAAAAAGACACTTCTTGTAATTCTGAGGCACAACTTCATTGGGTAATGCTTTAAATAAACACAAACGTTTTATGAAATAAACAGAATACATTTCTGTTTGCGCATGGCTCAAAGGTTTAGACCATTTAGCAGCGCCTGAGAGGTTTTATTTCAGCATCTTATTTAAAAACAATTTTATTCAGCTAGGCTAAATAAACTGACCACTGTCCTCGTTTTGTTTCTGCTAATGATGTTTATGCACGTAACCGCATTTTCAACAATCGACCTTTGACATCATATCTTCAATTCTAAACCCGAAAAAGTAACCTATTTGCTCATTTTCAAGCTAGTTTTTTTCTTTCTTCTAATTTCCCGTTTTTCTAAGATAAAAAAGATTTCGGAATAGCCCACATAATCCGACTATTATTTTGTATTTTATTTTTTTTATCGTTTTGCTTTCTCCTCTTTCCTGAAGTTGCAACAGCACTTTATCAGGTGAAATGCACCACCGTCTAAAAAGGCTACCTTCCCTTTATTCTCACTTTTTATAGTTGAAATTGGCGACTATACGTCCCATTTTCAAATATGAGTTGTTTAAATATTTGGCTTTAGAGTCGTGTAATTTTTTTGATTGGCTATTAATCTGGTGAATAATTTAGCAGCACAGGTGTGACTCACTGAGCTGTTTCCATCTGATTACTGTTCATTTTACTAACTAAAATATTGGTTGAAGAAATATGACACTGTAGCCCAGTAAACATTTAAAGAAAATGCAGTCTTTGAATTAGTTTTATTTTGTGCACAAGAGATCAGCAGATAGGAAATCGTGTTTCTTTAAAATTTAAAAGCAACATAAAATCAAACGTATCGATTTGAGATAAGGAATCTTAGCATGATATTTTCAAATGCAGCGCATGTCTTCTTGGACGTGCAGCAGATGACAAATCTTTATGCAAAATGTTTGTTTTTTTCTACAGATTTTTATGCATTTTTATTATTGAGGGCCGACTATAGTCTGCTCCTTTTTGCTGCTGTGGTCTTGATCTTAGCCTATATCAGAAGAGTTGGTAGGTAAACATGTTTAAATCCCTCAGTCCACTAGGCTACAGTGTGTGATGTAGGCTATTTGCAGTGTTTTCAGTAGAATCAGATGGTTTAATAGGGCTACGTTTTTCTGAGTGAACACTAATTAAAAATATGTATATATCAGCGTCAGCGAGGTGATTATGCTGTTGGAGCTGGAGTCACTGCAGGATGCATGTTTCTCTGTTCTCCTGCTGCCATCATGAGGACATTGTGTGTATTACACCCCCACCACTGTGGATTATTAAATCCTAGCTCTCTGCTGCGCCTTCTGGCCAAGGAGCGTACAGTCAATGACAATAACCTTCAACTGCTTTTTATGCACCTATAATAACACAAATGCTTCTTATCTCCATACATTTTAAAATGTATAGGGAAATTGCATGTTTTTTTTAAATGTTACATTTTCTTGAGGAAAGGCACCTACCGAATAAAAGTCCCTAAGTCTTTCTTCTACAAACCGAGGGAAAACACTGTGACTGTATATGTTTTTAACTCCCACAAGCATGTGAAATAACATTAAGGTATACAAATTACTTCCTTGTGTTTCCGTCAATATCCAATTTAATGAATAATTTCAGGAAAATTAGATTTTCTGATTTTGTTATGTTGTCTTGTCAGTAATCTTGTTTTATTCTTGCTTCATGTTATTTGATCCATATTCAAACATTCTTCTGTTGACTGAGCCAAACACGGCTGCTATGAAATTACTTGCAACTGAATTATAAGGATTCTCTCTTTGTAGGTCTAGATGTTTATGGGCACATTTATCAGTGAAAATGTATATATGAAAAACACAAACTCCCTGCAGCAATAGAAGGGAGGCATGCTAAGGGAGAAGAATAGAAATCCAGAATAGGAAAAGCCATGTATGAACAAAGAGGAAATTTAAAATGTGTACTGCACTGTGTCAAGCTGCTTCCCTCTGGTCAAATTACTTTTTATTGTTTCTGTAGCGTAAACAGTAAATGGTCAAAACATAGACATTATTTAACTGACCTTAGTAAGGGTCAGTGGTGAAAGAAGTACTCTTACTTAAGTGAAAATAGCAATACATCTCTCTACAAGTATAGGCTCACATTCAAAATTTCCCCTAAGAAAGGATTAAAGTAAAAGTACATGTTGGGTGTAATTGTGCCTTTCAGAAAGTCATATTATTATATAATATATCATTGAAATACTATTACTGATGGTTTAACAAGTAAGCAGCATTTTAACGTTACAGCTGGTGAAGAGGGATCAGATTAGAACTACGTTATATAGCCTACTGTTTGATAGTTTCATCTATAGCACAGTAGCATATCATATTTTATAAATGTATTGAGTTTTGTTAATTTAAATCTGTAAAGTAACTTAAACTATCAGATAGATGTAGAGTAAGAAGTATTATATTTCCCTCTGAGATGTAAAAATGCCACATGCTGAGGCTCTGCCATTGGCATGGCTAAGAAATGGTTTTGTCCCAATTAGACTCACTGAGATCCAGATAGAATTTGATAAAACTACTATTAGCTTTTTCAAGAGCATTCAAACATATCACCCAGTCTTTTATCAGCGGCTGAAGTTTGCTCAGTTGTAATTGACGTTGACTAACTTTTTTTTTAATATAACTTGAAGATAGATTATAGAATCAAGGCTGAATTATTTATCGTTAAAGAAATATGAATCATCAGCACTAGAAAACATCCTCATGAGTAATAAGAGCAACAACAAGTGGCTCTAGTCTCCACCATAATACGAGATTATAAAAGAATAACGTCATGGCAGAGTGGAGTGCATGTGGGCAGCAGAGTGGGGCAAACATGCAAAGAGAGCACTTTGGCTCGTTTTTGTCATTACCACAGCAATCGTAAAGCACATTTCCAGGCATGTAGATGGGACCCCTCAGGTTTGGTCACTCCTGATGATGGAAACACATTTGTCAAACAGTGAACTTGCTTGTTATGCTGCCCTTTGTTCAGGTTGCTCATGTGAACAGGATGACTCGATGACTGAGTTGGCTGCATAACTCCAATGGCTGTTTGCTGGAATATTTACTGTAGACTGGTGGAATTCTAACTTGTATTTAGGTGTGTGCAATATGACGATTTAGATATGTAATGTGAAACAATATGCATTTGCCAACTATCAGGAAATTTTGCCATATGGTTGTAGTTCTCTTTTTCACATCTCTGGTTATATTAGACTGTTGCACCAATGCAGTTAAGCACCTTGATTTGTCAGGTGTTTGTATTTATGTCCAGTACAACAGTCCTCACATATAGACTACTTTGGAATTGCTGTTGTTGTCACATTGCAGTATTATATTGATATAGTGTATACATATAATTTATGCTAGCAGCATGAAGCTGATCTTAGTAACAGTGGCATGCTGCTGAAACAGTTCTACAGTAACATCCTCCTCACATATTCATTGAGAATACCATTATGGTTTTGAAAAGAAAAAAAATTTGAACAGCATTATCAAATAAGCTTTTCACCCAGGTAGCACATCTATTTACAAAATTTACAGAAGCTTCTATAGACTCTTCACAGTTTACTCTCTCTCTCTCAGGGAGAGAGTGTCCATAATGGAAATATGTTTTGGAATTTGAGTAATCCTTGACATTTTGTACAGTAGTGATTTGGCTGTCTCACGTTTTATAATGAAGAAAAAACTATATGAGAGACTTGTTCATATCCTTTGTTGATTAAGAGTCTCTGCTTTTTCACATTCTTTTACGGCTCAATTATTTCAAACTGCTAACCTTGTAATTAATCTGCTCTACCAACAGCAGCCACCACACTAAAGAGTTAAAGCTATTGAACTGTAAACCTGTTCTCAGCTGGTGTAGAACATTTAACACATGCCCACTCTGTTCTTTTGAAGAGCCTGAGGCCAATTCTTTCTGGAGTTTCTTCAGCTGAACTTCCTTCCTTTGCAGCCTGATCTCTCTGCCCTCTGTACCCTGCATTTCATTTGTTATGTCTGCCTTTGGACACTATTATGCTAGAGACTTTGAATTAATACTTTCCGCTGGATTTGATTCAAATAACTTTTATGAACTTCTCAAAACTTGCAGGTCGTCACAGGATTCTTAAAATTCTTAGCTGCTTCTCTTGGAGGCGTTTAGATCCCTTTACATGGTTTTTCTTGTTCTCTGCTGCTTAACTATTCTGCTTCACTGTTCTCCTTGTCCATAGTGATGTCCATGATTGAGCTGGGTGTCCATGACTTATAGTATCTGTATGCCTAATTAAGTAGCTTGTGGGTTTGAATCCGAGAAATCAAGCCAGCTTTTGATACTTTGTTTCTATTCCAAGATGTCTTGTATGAGGCACTTTTTCAACATGTCGCGTTTTATCTCTGTCAGCTGCTTTATTCCCAGTGGTATGAAGCATTAGATCTGATACAGCATTTGTTTTTAAACTAGGACACACGTTTGCCTAGAAACCCAGAGGAAAGAAGAATAATTCTGGCAGCACGTTACCAGAAATGCAACGTATTTAAAAGCAATTTTTGTTTTAACTCCCTGGAGAGTCACTGCACATCAGTGCAATCTCAGTTACAGGTGAACTGTGTCCACTGGTTTCCCACTGGTAGCCTATAAGAGCCAACTGTTATGACAGGGATCATTTAATATATTATAACATATTTAAAATTTTCAAATGGCCTTCTACTGTCCTTACCACCTACCCCCTCTGCATTGTTAATATACCTTGTCACCTCTGAATTGAGTAAATAGTTAATGGCAACTAATGGCAAATGCACTTATTTTCTTGAGTTAGACAAGTGTATTTACTGCCCTGATATGTCATGTCAATACTAAGCTTTAGAGGTGGTACACCAAATTATTATTTGTATTACTTTTGCACTGAGATATGCTAAGCTAGCTAAGTGGCTAAACAAAGTGCATTCAAACTGTAATTGTAATGTCCATTGGCCATCACATAAACTGTGACGATAGCCTTCACCAATCTCTTTTAGTTTATCAAGAACATAAAACTTATTCTCATCTCAGTAGTACTTTATTTTTCCAAAATGTGGAACTGTTCCCTGAATACAGTGCAGGTAGCAGAAACAGACAGCTTCATCATGCACCCAGAGACCCAGATACCAACCAATAATCCTGTTGTAGAATAAAATATCTGTTCTCAGGGCATTAACATTTTATGTTAAATCATAAACTTTCTGTTTTAAAATCCGAAAAAAAACTTTTTACATTTTTAAAAAAGCTCAGGGAGACAAAAGCGATAACTACGTTATTTAGCTGAAGTATAAAGTATATAAGTTTCTCTTTCACACAATGCAAAACTCCTTCAAAGCGCCTGTCAGTGTTTCTCATTAAAAAGAATTGGACAGATACTGCTGCAGCAAGCTAACAAGCTATACTGTCACATTGCTGAACCCATTTGAATGAAATTGGGCGCAATAATGCATTTTTCTGTCTGACACGGACAACAGACAAACACTGGACAGCAAACAATCTGTGTAAAGGTGAGCTTGTTACTCTACAATATAGGCTACTGTAAAAACAGGGTTGTGCTACAGGGTGTAGCACAACTGGGGTGGCTGAAGGGGGCAGTTTGGCAATAATTTTGTGGTAATTGGATTCAATTTATTTTTGTTTAGGAATATATAACATTTTATTTATCAGATGATATTATACTTACATGGTGCCTTTTCCAAATAAGTTACTGTGTGATCACAACGTTGAACAATACCTTGGAAAGTATATTTGGCATGGGTGGGTGGGTTGAGTTTGGAATAGGGATGCATCTATAGGTCATGTCTGCATAGGCCTACCTGCATGTACCTTCATAGCTTACCTGCGTCCACTGACATAGGCCTATGTCAATTCTATGTGTGTTGCCCTATATTACACAGTATAGGCCTATGATTGAGTAGCTTTTTATCTAACACATATTTTGGACCTCTCAGCTGATTGAACTGTCCGTGTGTCCCTTTACTCTACATAGGCAATAGCTTTTTTTTTTTTAATAAAAGGCGACTAGTTTAAAAAAATATATCATTTCAGCAGGCTATTTTATGTCATACAATAACGTCTGATGGCATGCCACATGACAATTTAGACGATTAACGCCTGCCAACACTCAACATTTCTCTATTTAACAAACAGGTCTTAACGGTCGGTTATTCGCCACTTTACTGGGCTGTGATGGTTACAGACGTGAAAAACAAATGGCCTAGCGGGTTCTCTTATGGAAAGCAGGCAGGGCACAGTGGGGTTACAGTGACATTTTCCCCACATGCAAAATCATGCAAAAGGTAAATACTGTAGCGGAGGGATACAAACACTATTGCAGAACATGGCCGTCACCTCCGTCATGTCCTCTCGCAAAGACCAGCCCACTTTTGCTACACCACGCTCTGATTGGACGAAAGGTTCGCACGTCAGCTTCTTATTGGATTTTCAACGGGTCAATCACAGGCTAATGTCAATGACGTCGATCGTAAACTGGGTACGCGGTATGCCTGGGTGGACAGTATAGTTACTTCAACATTAAATGGAATAAAATGCCGCGGATTCATGTAAATAGAGACGTCGCTTCATTGTAATTAATAAATGCTTCTTAATTAAGACATTAAGACGTGAGGAGTGCGGGGCGACTGGCTCATTTTCGGCTTTTTATCAGCAATATTTCAGGGTAAGTGGAGTGATACATTTCCTTCCTGCGTCTTTTCTCCTCGAATAGATCAAACCCTGCTAGCTTTAAATATAACAAAGTAATTAAGCTTCACTGTACTGATTTATATTACATAGAAGAATAGTTTTAATTTGAATACAAATGTCTGTTATGTGATTTAAAGTACTGCGTGCTATAACGTTAGCTCGCATAGCCGAGTTATATGGAGAGTGTAAGGAAGGCAATGGCTATCGGTCTTGTAACTTGAAAATTGTGAAATGGCCTGTTTAGATTAGCATGTCCTTTGCTCTGTAAATTAACCCCGGTTGTGGTGTTTTAACTGAGGATATTAGGTTTGTTAAAAATCAGGACACACGATTTGATAGCAGTCTTAGCTTCCAACCTGACAAATTAGACCCTGTGTAGGGTACCTGTCGGCCGTCAGTAGGCCTACTCAGTCTCCAGTATCCATCTGACATGATGTTCGCAGCTGTTCCAGCTGCATTTTCCAGCTTCTCAATAAAAATAATATTTTCATGTAATGGTTTAAGTTTGTGTGTAGTAAGTTGGTGAGATTTTGTACGAAAGACAAACTAATATTAATAATGCCAGATGCAAAGCGACGTCGCTGTTGGCAGGCAAAGGGCATTTGCATGGCATTATTCACTGTAAGGCTTACTGCATTCTTTAACATATACTGTACCGTAAGAGCAGCCCTATTCAAATTAGGGCACTGATTATGGTTTAGCATGGGGCTGTATGCATTCAGTGCACTGGAAATCAGTAGTTATGAGTTTTGGTGCTATCCCAGGGTAGATACCAAAGCTGTTTGGCAAGAAGTAGGCCAGTTTGACAGAGTGAAACACCACTTGCCATCCCTGCAGATGGACCCATGTCAACATTTAAAGGTAGTACAGTCCCAGTGATTGAGAGCATAGACAACACATTTCATAAATCAGTTCTCAACTAGCAGCAGGTTTATTGTAATATGTTTTTTTGGATTTACTGCTGAACCCTTATTTTTTAGAAGTCAAAGCCAAGTTCTTCATGTACCAAAGATTCCCATTTCTCTTCTTGCCTCGCAGCAGGATCAACAACTTGGCTGCCCAAAACCTTTGCTACAGTATCAACACATCAACAGAAGTATTTTATAATATAAATAAGTGTTGAAACTTGCCGTTCATATGGGTAGGACGTTGAGTGGACAAAGTCATAGTGGTTGCCGAGATTAACAGAATTAAATCAACCAAGGGTTTCTCAAAGTCCACAGCAGCATAAGATTGCATTCAGTTCTTGAATTGTTAGCATAATTTTTGTGTATGGGAATTTTAACTTTTGTCTCCCGGGTCAAATACAACAGACAACGAATCAAACAATTAATAATATTTGTTGACTTTGCAGCAATAGCAATATTTTCTCAACTTCTCAAAAATGTGTAATGGTGATAGGATTTACATTTGTATTGTATCTCCTTTATAATTGTGTCAAGTGCAAGAGGTACAAAAACCTCAGGTTTTTCATGGGAGGCCCTCATTGACTTGCCTGCTAATGCTAATTTCATAGCAAGACATGAAGGGGAAATAATATATTGCAAAAGAGTTTAATGAGACATAAAAAATAAGTTATTACTAAACTTGTCTGTGTAGCCACTATGATTTGAGTAGGTGTTTTAATAGCAGTCAGTCAACTTGTAATTTGTCTAATTTTTATTTGTTGGTGGTCACAACAGCATATTATCAAGTAGAGACTTATTTTACATCTCCAACATAAAAAAAGCCATTTACAGGACTACAAAATATGGTACGTTTCTACTGTTCTTGTTAGGTAATGGTTCAAGGAACAATTGATCAGTATGATATTCTGTGAAAAGCATTATTCATAGTAAATAGAGCTAAAATAAAGTGGTCAATTAGTTGGTTGACAGAAATGTAGTCAAACTATTTTGATAATTAGCCAAAGTCATTTTTTTAAAGCAAAAATGACCATTATTTGATTCCAGCATCAGAAATTTGTATCAAAAGATGGAAATTATAATGGACATTTTCTCTATTTTCTGACACTATAAACAAATCTGCCAAGAAAATCATCTGCATAATGACAGTGGTGAGAAATCAGCTTCAATTGTGTGTAATGCTTGTAGGTAGGGATGTAATGATGCCTTGTGAATCGGTTAAAAATCGATTTTAATGTGTAAAGATTACAACCGAATGACATCAAAAATTAATTGTGATGTAATTTTTAAACCGCCCAGGGTGTGACGCTATCTAACATTACACAGCAGGTAAGGTTAGCCTACCGTTAGTAACGTTAACTGGCTTAAACACACTTAAAATGCTAACAGCTAAACTATGTAAAGTGTGACGGTATTTTACTGGACACCAAGACATAACAGTCTGCATAAACAAGCCTTTCTTTAATCTTTTTTTTTTATTTTTTATTTAAGATAAAATGCTATGTGAGTGCAAATCAATGGCGCTGTCCATCTTTGGGGAGTGGAAATGGAGCCATAAGGCCATCCTCAGTCCCTGTTCGAGAGTTGTGGATGGGCAAACTTCACTGCAAGTCACGTTTGAGGCTTGACCATGTAGGCCTTTGCCACATTTTCATTGGCTAGTGCATAATCTGCTAAAGGTCATGGCCACTAATTACACTCCTCCAAAACAGACAGATGTCTACCTAGAGCTTGATTGTGCTCTTCTTCATCTGAAGAATATTCAAGGGTTCCATAACCATCACTTGATGATCACAATGATTCAAATAACATGTGCATGGCTCACCTTTTTACCTGAGTGACCAAATGTATGCCCTCTTAAGATAATGAGGCAAACCGGGTCCTTTTTCCCACTATTATACATTTCTATCTATAGCGTCTTTAAATATGACCATATGTCA
This sequence comes from Percina caprodes, assembly GCA_013375575.1. Lineage (NCBI taxonomy): Eukaryota > Metazoa > Chordata > Actinopteri > Perciformes > Percidae > Percina > Percina caprodes. The sequence goes on along the minus strand of JABXJD010000021.1, from coordinate 299,446 downwards.
CAGTGCAGGCTTGGTTTGGCTGCATGCAGGGCTCAGTTTTAGCCAAGCGGTGACCTTATTATATGCCATCCAATCAGTCCTCCGGCCAGCTCCTAATTGAGCCATCAGCTCCTTAAGGGGGAAGAGGAGGGATGAACATGTCAATTACAGTAATGAGGGGGCAGCCATGCAGAGGGCAGTCAGGGAGAGGGAGGCAAGACAGAAGCCTTGCTTTACAGTTGATGTTAATGAATGATCCATGATGGTGTCCAGCACCACTGTGAATACCAATGTATTATGTATGAAAAGCTCCATGCAGGCGCAGCACAGACCACATAATACATTATTCTTTCTTTGGAGTATTGTGTTAGTTTTGCAGGCTGTCCAAAGTAATTGCTAATCTGTATATAATGTTGTTTGATACTGGAAAAATGATACTTTACTACGTAAATAGAGTAAATGGGTAACATGAAGCTAGCGATTGTTCTGGTGCCAGAATGAATAGTAATAGGGAAAACACTGAATTTAATGTTGACAGAATAATAAACAGTATTACCTCACTGCCGACCCCTGATCCACATAATAAGTTCAGTATTGGTGCCGATACCAATTGCATCGGTGTAACCCTTGTGAAAACTAGTTGGCAAGCAGACAATAAAGTGAAAATGGATTGCTTAAAGTAAATGTGATTGATACAATGGGCTAAAGTGTCATATGCTACTGTTGACGTAATACATGGCACTGATAAATGACACTGAGATTTAAACCTTATTTATTATAACTTGATTAATTCTCAAGCTGAATTCTCTGAAGTTTTGAAATGTGGTTTGTGGAGGTCCCATGTGCATTCCACTGGCGTTTTCAAATTTTCCATCTGGTCTAACAACAATCCCACAGGAGAGCATGGACATGGAGGGTCACACAATTGCCACAGGGCTAAGTATCTGTGTAGGAAGAAGAATGGGTTTTAGAGAAGATCATGTTTTTAGAAAATGTGAACTTCTTTCCAACTTTAGTTTCCAGTTTTCACTGCAGCAGTGAGACTGGGAAAATGTAGCTTTGGGATCCATTCTCAGTCACTGTCAAATTTTCACCTCCAGAAGTGTGGTTGCTTTGTCAAACCAGTTCATATTCCTCTTGATTAAAGATATTACACACACACACACACACACACACACACACCCACCAAAACACACCAAAACAAAAGTGAAAAAACCTACTACTGTAAACCTAGTCATTATGATCCATATCATGAAGATTAAGTGACTAATTTGTAATTCTAGATAGAGCTGTAACAATTCCAAATTGTGCGGTACAATTAATTGTCTCAGAAATAATTTTGATTAACAGTATAATTGTCTCTTTCGGGCAAATTTCAAACATTTATTTACTACTTTTTTAAACAAAGGTTTGAATGAATTCTAACTATATCCCACCTTGTCATTTTTGTTGCTATGAACGTATATAGGGAACTAACAACAAAATAATAATAAAAATATATAGTCCGATAAATATTCACTCATATAATTACAATTTTGTATATCTAAACAACAAAATCAACAATTACCAGTCATAAGCCTTAAGACCAAGCTAATATTAACATTTTATTTCTGTTTAAGAAGCTGTGATTATGTAAAATAAATTGACAGACAATTATGTAATAATAAACATCTAATTCTGGATACAATCAAATGTGTAGTTGGCAATATATAATGGTGTTGATGTAATGTTGACACGACTAAGCATAAGAAACTTATCACTGCTATAGTATATTCTAAATATTTGTCATCTATGCCATCATTAAAGCTGAATGGCAACGTCTTGAAGTCTGAGATCAAATCAGAAGTCAGTTATATTAAGTGCCGTAAAGGTTGGAATTAACCAAATCCTTATGCCAGTGTATTTCACTTGTTATTTTGGTACAAAGTGTTGGCTAGATACCTTAATGGTTGTTTGTGACCCCCTGCTGTAATAATCAGAAAGCATTGTTGTGTCCTTTGTTCTCGTAAATTTAGATAAAGTTCCACATGACATAATGATTTCATTTATAAATGCATGATCCTCATCAACTAATCTCATTGATTTATTTCTTTCACATGTCTAGTTTTGATATTTGTATATTTGAGTAACCTTTCTGTCTCTTGCAGGAGAGGAGCGCCGCCCTACTCACCACAGCAGCTGCAGGGAAGTTTGACACTTTTGTCTTTGTTGTACAAACAATGAACTGAGGACCTCAACGCCTCAACATCCCACATTTCTGCAGTACCCACTATTTACTCTCGCCACCCCGTCAGTAAAAGGAGTCGACAGCGTTACCTCACCACACCTGGGCAGAGAAATGTGTGTGTGCGTGTATCCTCGGATGCATTAATGTGTCTAAATGTTTTTGGGCTAAAGTAAGAGGTAGTAGACTGTGCTTACTCTCTCATCCTCTGAGAGTACCTTATCCACTTGACTGACTACGGAATTCGTCTCCACAATTGCAAAGCATCATGGGTAGGAAAAAGATTCAGATCCAACGGATCACAGATGAAAGGAACAAGCAGGTAAATCTTAATTTGAACATTGATGTCTTTTTTTGTGGCTTGTTATTATGGTTGAGGGCTGGCTGCAACCAACAAGTGTTTTTGATAATTGATTATTCTGATCATTAGGTCTACTCCTAGTAAAGTTAACACCTTTTGTATAGGGCATTTTTTTTTTTCGGGCTCTGAATCTCCATCCTCTTTTGGTACCTTCTAAAATGTCTGTAGCACAGAAAACTTAAGAGTACCACAAATTGGTATTAAATGTCTCATCGCATTTATAATCTATTTATTCTTTAGCTTGTGATTTGAATTTTAAAATCCAGCTGTCTTAGATATTTAAAAAAATGTTATAGTGTTCAAGACATTTCTGTCATTTTATTTTGACTGCTTTTAAAATTTAAAAAGTAGTATTTTCCAGACAGTGTGTTTTTAAAAATTGATGTTGAATACATATAATAGTGTGCCCAGCGATTAAAAGAAACTGAGCATCAACATTTTAAAATCATGAGTAATGTGTGCAGTTTAGTGATGTAAATTGAGTAATGGTGAGGTTTTAGTTATCTTTTACTACCAATCAAAGGCACCAGGCAGATTTTTTTATATTTTGGGGGAACTCTGCTGTTTGGAGATCATTCACAGATTTATTCTCATTCTGAAGCTGCTCCTATTGTTGATTTGGCTTTATGCTTTTCCCATTGTCCCATTCAATTGTACACATTTGCTGTAGTGAAAGGTCTATAATACTCTGCCAAATGCTGCCCTCAACAGCGATTTCATTGTTGTGCTAATAGCTAGGAGTCATAAAAGGTCCACAAAAACAAGGATGCTTCATTTATTATTGTTAATGGAGAAACCTGACTACTGTGTTTCAGTGATTGTTCTGACAGCCAAAGAGCACAAAAAAATACTATTTGTTGAAATTGTTACCCAGTGTGTCTGACACTAATGTGACTGTATGTATTTTCTTCATTGCCAGGAACCTAAAAGACTATTCACATGTCATCAACCTTTTCTCCTGAATTGTGAATTTCAATTTGACTTGCAATATTAGACTTTGTGAGGATCACAGAAGACCTATTTATTGTAATATTTATCTCAATAGCAACTTGTTAACACTGAAAAAACAGACTTGAAAGAGGGGAAAATAGAGATACTTGGATCAGTTACACATAGAAAAGGTCAAGTTGTATACCTGAATGTTTTTAACGAAGGGTATGTAGTCACATACTTTTTTTTTCTTTCTTTCTTTCTCTCTCTGCTTCCTTTCCCCCTTCTCAACTTTCTCTCAGGTGACATTCACAAAGCGAAAGTTTGGCTTGATGAAGAAAGCCTATGAGTTGAGTGTATTGTGCGACTGCGAAATTGCTCTGATTATCTTCAACCACGCAAACAAGCTGTTCCAATATGCCAGTACTGACATGGACAAGGTCTTGCTCAAATACACAGAGTACAACGAGCCTCACGAGAGCCGAACCAATGCAGACATTATTGAGGTAAATCCATCACAACAGCAGCATTTGTGTACAAGCTAAGATTTACAGTTCAGTTGCTAAAGTTTTAAGTCATCTAAAACATTTTGTTATGGGTGTCAGTTAAAAATCTAGGAACTTATCTAGTTGAGAAATAAAACTATTTAGTGCCACATTGTAGCCTTTAATATAATATATTTTCTATATTTATATTGTATAAAAACAAACACTAGAGGCAGCATGTGCTTGGTAGCACATACAGGTGTTTTCACGTAATCTGATAAAATTGTGACCACCTATTGAACAAGAGATATTAGGGCGCAATTAAGCCATTACTATTTAGGTGAGTTTTAGCTTACCCTCAGCTGATGTGGTTATGTGGCAGATACATATTTAAACATTCAGATAAGTGTTGGATCTGAGTTGGTGTTGTAAATATAGGATCGGGTTTTGCGCAATAAAAACTTTACCAGTTTTTTAAGCAGTTTAACTGACTGATTTTACACTACTCTCATTTTTTTATTTACTTTCATAGACTCTGAGAAAGAAAGGCTTTAACGGTTGTGACAGTCCAGAGCCGGATGGTGAGGACTCCATCGACCAAAGTCCCCTAAATGATGACAAATATCGTAAGACCACAGAGGACCTGGATGTACTCTTCAAACGCTATGGAGTAAGTAATATAGTATACTGTAATTACTGTTTGTTCTGTTTCTCTCTCTTGACTGTAGACTACAAACATTTGTCTGTTATCATTCAAGTTTGTCTACTTCTTTCATGCTTCTTTCACTGGGTATTTTGCAGAAGACCAGAAACTTTGGATCATCATATGAGACAACAGATATGTGAACAGTTTTCTTTTGGCCAGTGTCATGTTTTGCCATAGTTTTTAAAGCAAGTTAAGGAGACTACATTATGTTTTAAAGTCATTCCATCTTGGCTAATAAGCTTTACACACCAGAGCATTTTGTTTCAACCTCAACATTTCCCCTTTAGGCTGCACAGTTTGTTAGTTCTTCCTGGCCTTCCTGTTTATAGCTTTTGTTTAAAGACCTGAAAAGTCCACTAAACCCTTACTTATACTATATGCTGATGATACTCGCCTGTATTTGTCCCTTAAATCAAACTGGCCCAGTGGCATTAAATTATTGCTGCACTTTATCTTAAGAACCACCTTGAACTTATTGTAGGGAACGTGAAGATCATTAATTTATTTTTATCTAAACAAATTCTATCATGAATTTGGAGAAAGTAAAGTAATCGGGATGTGGTGATCAAACACGTACAGGCTTAACTGTCCATTTTGCTGCGCTAGGACAGTAAAATAAATTCTGACGTTTGTATTGCTAACCCGTAGTTAGAGCCACCAGATGCATTTTCTTGGATATTAGCTTTTTAAGACACTATTAGCTTAACAAAGATACTGTATATACTGTATGTGTGCAAATGTGCTGTCTAAAAAAACGTGAATGAAGCGGTGAGAAGTTGTCCTACAATGAAGACTAAATGTGAAATTCTTTCATCCCACTTTGCAGCAGTCGACAGCTCCGCCCCAGACATTCTCCATGCCAGTCACAGTCCAGGCATCTAATCAAAGCACACTGCAATTCAGTAACCCTGGCAACGCACTGGTAACTACCTCCTATGTAACATCGTCATCGCTCACGGATACCCACCTCCTGTCGCCGCAGCAACCGGCTCTTCAGAGAAATACGGTGTCTCCTGGGTTGCCACAGCGACCAGCGAGTGCAGGTGAGCGAGCGATACTCTGCCTAGTGTGGCAAGACTAAAGTCGTCCATAGACTTATAAATACCAGAAGAAAAACAAGGAATTATTCTTAAGTAGTAATTTTGGCTCCTGCCTCAAATTAAGTTATTTTTCTACTTCTACATTATCTACTCCCCTTCATGTTTATCTCCTCAAGGATAATGTTGTAGCTTGTTGTCAGTTATTTCACAGACCTGCAGTGGATATTGTATGTAGTTCCTTATCATTACATGTCGAGCTGATTAGCTTCTCTGGGAGTAGTGCACATTCCTCTGCACTGGACTATTCTGCAGTAGTGACATTTACTTCACTCCTCCTCCAACTTAGAATTCTTTTTAGCCCTCAAAATTTTAGTTCCTAGCTATATCAACCAAATATTAAGCATTGAGGATCTGTAGTTAATAAGTTTGGCTTGTAATTACATATTACCTTTACACTTGTCATTTCTAGCATTTCATATCTGCATAAAATCCAAATTAGATTTAAGACACTTTCATTTACACTTATTTAAATATATGACTCTCTATTGGCCAGATCACAATTCTGGTCTCAGTCCATTTTGGTTATCCCGGCTACATGCAAACTAGGGTCGGCCCTGAAAACTAATTGTTGACCTTGGAATACGTTTTTGATGAACTCATTGTTGCTACATAATTTTTACATTTTTGTCAGACTTAATAGAAGTTTGTACAAAGTGAAAGCTTCTAGTGTTGTTTTGGTTCTTAATTCATATCCATTTTACTCTTATCATCCGTTTTCAATAGGAGCTCTTCTTGGAGGCGAGCTGAATAATTCAAATGGAGGATGCCCAAGTCCAGTTCGTGAGTGACACTACTACTACTACTACTACTACTGTGTGTATATATATATGTTCCGATTCTGAGTTTGGTTTATAATTTTTGAATACCAAGAGTTTCTCTGTTATCTATTCTGTATTAGAGTATTTTCCCCAATTCCTGTCCCCTCTGCACCATCTGTGACTGTGCCTCGAAGGAATGAGGGGATGACCAGTAACATGAACAGACATACAGTTGTGTTCAGAATAATAGCAGTGTAAAAAAAGTGAATAATGCTCAAAATCCTGCTTCACATCTGTGTTGCAATGAGTCGACCAAATTCTGGCACGTGAACAGGTATTCCAGCCCAGGACGATTGAACTACATTCCACAGTTCCTCTGCATTACTGGGTTTTGCCTCAGAAACAGCATTTTTAATGTCACCCTACAAGTGTTCTATGGGATTGAGGTCCGGAGATTGGGCTGACCACTCCATAACATCAATCTTGTTCCTCTGGAACCAAGACTTTGCTCGCTTACTGGTGTGTTTTGGGTCATTGTCTTGTTGAAAGACCCATTTCAAAGGCATTTCCTCTTCAGCATGAGGCAACATGACCTCTTCAAGTATTTTGATGTATTGAAACTGATCCATGATCCCTGGTATGCAATAAATAGGCCCAACACCACAGTATGAGAAACATCCCCATAACATGATTTTTGCACCACCATGCTTTACTGTCTTCACAGTGTACTGTGGCTTGAATTCATTACATGGGGGTTGTCGGACAAAGTGTCTGTGGCCCCTAGACCCAAAAAAAACAATTTTGCTCTCATCAGTCCACAGAATGTTGCACCATTTCTCCTTTGGCCAGTCAATGTGTCCTTTGGCAAATTTCAACCTATTCAGTACATGTCTTATTTTCAGCAATGGGACTTTGCGTGGGCTTCTAGCTGATAGCTTTGCTTCACATAGCCTTTTTCTGATTGTAACACTACTCAAGGGTAATTTAAAGTCTTCTTTGATTTTCCTGGAGCTGATTATTGGTTGAGCCTTTGCCATTTTGGCTATTCTTCGATCCATTCGAATGCTAGTTGACCATTTTTCCCCCATGTTGTTCAGGCTTTGGAAGCCATTTCAAGGCATTTGAAATCATTTTGGCTGAGCAGCCTATAATTTTCTGCACTTCTTTTATATGTTTTCCCCTCTCCAATCAAGTTTTTAATCAAAGTCCTCTGTTCCTCAGAGCAATATCTGGAACGACCCATTTTGCTGAATATTTCAGTGTGAAATGCACTATTATCAGCATGCACAACATTTGCTTCCTTCCTTAAATATGGGCCATAATTTTTTTTTTTTAAGGTCTTTTTCCTCCTGTCCCAAATTACCAACAAAAAAAGATTCTGGAATCATTTTTTTTAGCTGTTTTTAGATTGGGTTTTTACTCCGGAATAGGTGACGTTAGCTTTTACAAACAGCTTTATTCTATCACTGTTGACATGTCTTTAAATTTGTATCTCAAAATAGAATAACAGTTTGAGAAAGAAAGCTGTAGTGGATTCTGCATTCACCTGTTTGTTATTCCAATTGATTTCTGTCCATTCGCACCTTTTTCTCCCCACAGCTAATGGATACACCAGTGCCAGGGCCTCCCCAGGCCTCCTCACCGTTTCCAACGGCAACAGTCTAGGGAAAGTAGTTCCGGCCAAGTCTCCACCCCCACCTCCAAGCCCCCAGATGGTCAACAGCCGCAAGCCAGACCTCCGAGTCATCACCTCACAGGGCGGAAAGAGCCTCATGCAGATGGTGAGCTTAACCAAGCCGAACTTGTGCTGTCTAGGTCCTTTCAGTTAACATTTTGAACCTTTTTATACAGTGGAAAAAATGGCACTTCATGTCTTTGTTAAGTTGCTTAGTCACAAATTTATAAAAAGTATGGATCCTACAGCAATTAGAAAACCAAGACAGCTGATACCTGAAACCCTGAAGATTTATTCAGAGACATGAGAGGATAGAAATTTTCATTTGATCTGAAAATGAAATGGAAAACTAACAGAAACATTGAGAATTTACATATTTATACTATGACAATGTTTATATGGAAGATAAGCAGTCAGTGAGAGGCTGTTTGCCAATCTTTTTGTGTTGTTACTAAAGACCTGAGAGAAGAGATTTGTGATCTCCACTCTATGTTCAACATCTCATTACTTATTCTGGCAAAGTTAGTAAAGTCTCGGCTTAATCAGCCCACCCCACTGACGTACTGATAAGATCTCTCATAACCTTTTTAACTAAACATGCACCCACGTTAACTTAAAGCTAGGGCTGCACAATTAATTGAATTTTAATCACCATCACGATTTTGGCTTCCCATGATCAAATTTGCGTGATGGAGCGAAATTTTAAATGCGTAATTTCATAGAACGCTCCGGGTTTTTTTGCAAAGCCCATCTACCGCTTCATAAACCACTGTCTGATCATGTGCCAGTCAGAGGTGTTCCCTGCACGGCGCTGCTTAGTTTCTAGATGTAGAGTGTCACAGAGGACAAAGTAACGTGAGGAAAATTGAACAGATAGCAGTCTGTTATACGTCCGTCTCAAGGTTTACCAGTAAACGCAATATTTTGTCCCGTCAGTGTTGTTTTTCAGACAACAGCAGTGACCAGTGCTAGTTGGTAGGGTTGAACAATATTGTGTTTTAGCATCGCCATCGCAATGTGAGCATGCGCGATCGTCACATTGCAGGACGTTGCGATGTTGAGCTAAAACTTTTTTGCTGCTTGATAGAAAAGTAAACTTCCACCTTTTCTCCTTTTACATCATTAAAGCAGAAAGCCACTACCAGCCAAGCTAAAGTTAATATAGTAAGCCTAAAGAACCAAGGGGTCCGTCTGTCCCAACCAACATTACGGTTTGGAGACACAACGCTGGAAACATAACACTAATCAGATACAGAAGTCTGTGTCTGATTTTCTGTGTCATTTTCACTGATTTAATTGTTCTTGGATACACAGAGTTTGTTGCTAGTGCGTGTGATGTACATTTCTGATCAATTTATCAAACTAACGAGCTGGCCCTGCCAGTCGGCCACAACCTGAAATTTAGAGGAAGCAACATGCAGTCACTGTCATTCACGTTAGCCTGGATTGATTATTATATGAATACAATTGTGTCATGCTAGTCAACCAACGTATTTCTACCTAATTTCCCTCCAAATCACTTCTGAAGAGTAACGTTAGTCACAGCGCTTACTTGCTTTGGTGTTTTGTAAAGCATTAAAGTTCAACAAAGAAAGGTTCACATTAGAAAAGATCCTTTTTCATTTTTGTCTTCTATGTAGATGCACTCCTCTACAAAATCACCGCAATAGTTAAAAATGATTTATTTTTTCCAAATAGAGCTACTTATGTCATCTTTTTCTTTTTTCATATCGCAATATATATTGCAGGGAAAAAATATTGCAATGTAAGATTTTTCCAATATCGTGCAGGCCTACTAGTTAGTGTCTGTTAGCTCACAAGGCTCTAGAGTGCGAGTAATATTTTTCCTCTAGGTCGCACCGGTGCACCTAATGTCCTCGCATCTGCTGCCTCTCCACAAACAAAGCAATGTTGGTTATATGGATATGGTTTAATTTTGCGTTACGTGACCCATTTCATCTGTAAAGCTGTGCCTGTGTTGGATCTCTCCTCTACTCTCTCTCCTCTTACTCTCCGCGCAGCCCCGCCACACAGCAGCGCCTGTCCACACTTCTGACATTTGTCTACGGTTTTAATTGTTATTAAAACAGCTGTATATTGTTAAGGATGAGAGGAAAACCTGTATTTGTACCAGGGTTTACGCTGATAACTCTGCTATCGTGGCCGCCACAGCGAAAAACACAGAAGTTATTGAATGCAACTAACTTCAGTTCGTAGAATAATAGCGTGTGAGACAAAGCCTGCTGGACCTGCAAGAAATGTGACCCATGGCCAGAATATCCTAGTTCATAAAAATGCAGCGCAGTGCCGATACAGACATTTCATACACAGGACGTGTGTAACTCTGCTGCCCCGCCATTCGACCCGTGCTGGACCCATTCATAATGAGTCAGTCGTCGCTCTGTGAGTAGCATCCATCGCACTCCCTCTCTCTCCCTAGCTCTTTTAATCAGTTATTGTTGAAAACAAGTGAAGAAGCTTTCTCAGAGATACATAAAAAAAAAAAATCCTATGCTATTTATTTCAGATAGCTAATTTTCATGAATCTGTGTTGCAGCTGGATGTCTATACAACATGCAACTTTAACATAAGAATGTAGCATAATATGGATGTGAAAGCAGTTATAAATAGCCTATGTGACAATAAAATATGTTTTGGTTAAAATCAACAAATAATTGTGATAGTTAATCGTGATCACAATATTGTTCAAAATAATCGTGATTATCATTTTGGTCATAATCGTGCAGCCCTACTTAAAACTATAACTTATGGCTAAAACAAACATGGTCCATTTAAGAGCTTTTGATTTTGTCACACAATCTTCCTAAGCAGTTTGCTGACTAAAAATTTAAATTTTTTTGCACACTTTAAACCTGCAATATTTCTATATTCATAATGAATCACAGGGCTTGTTTATTAAACAGACAGAACAACTGAGAATTATCTGCAGTTCCTCTCAGCTTAATGGTTTGGTTTTACAGCTCACAACTTTACCGTTTTGATTCAATCTAACCGCTCTTGACATTATTTCAGCTAAACTGTTCTGATAAACCACTGTACTCTACCTGCCGAGCACCAAATGGCAGACAGACACAATAAGTGACTAGCAGGTGAACAAAGTAGAGCATTTAGCAGCTGGAAAGCAAGATATTCCCCTCAGGAGTTGGGGCAGACCAAAACAAAGGAATACTGGGCATACAATCATCAAGTGACTACAGGCACAACTCCAAATGAATGCTAATGTTACTCTGTGTCTGCTAGCTGTATCAATAGGCATCTGTTTGATATAATGTTCACAAAATCAACTTATAACAACAGTTATTGCAGGTTTAACAGAAAACTGTGCTGGAAAATCGTGTGCGTGTGCGTGTGCGTGTGCGTGTGTGTGTGTGTGTGTGTGCGTGTGTGTGTGCAAAAGCTGCAGAACGGCTACTAAATGGACCTTGTGATTATTTTGACCTTTTTCATGTGTGCTGTCTCCTGGTGATTGGAGGCAGAGTGTTGGTACTTTCTGTGATTTCAGGTCCCACACATTCAGTTTAACGATGAGCATACATTGATTTATTTCATAGATAACCTAAAAGTAGCTTTTTTGTAATTGCTCTATTTAATATATATATATATATATATATATATATATATATATATATATATATATATATATATATATATATATATATATATATATATATATATATATATATATATATATATATATATATATATATATATATATATATATATATATAGTTGTAACTCTCTCTGTTACCATCCTTTGCAGACAGAGGATGAGCTGGAATTGGTAAACGAGGTGATTTTCCCCCACGTCATTCACTCTGTCTGCACATTATTAGCATGGTTAAATACTGTACAAGACTTTCTCATTGGTTTGGTCTTGCTCCACTGACATTTCTTAGAATAGTCTTCAGCTTGTGGTTCCCACCTGACTGCATGTGGTTCAGGGCTCATGGTTCTGTTGTTAGGATCATGATCTTTGCAGTGATAATCAGACCCCCACAGTAATCAGTGCTTTAGCAGAATTGTACTACTGATACTCTGAGTATTCCTGTCAGTTTTGAACCAGGCCCATTTACGTCATCATACGATACCACTGACAGTAGAGCATGGGTGTTTCTTCACTTGGCATTGTGGTGCGAAGTGCCATGGAGCATGTTCCCCCTTCACTGACACTCATTTTCACCTTCCACCAAAATATTCAATAAGAGATCTTTACAAACTAACTGGCATTACATTAAAGGCATTTCACTGAAATGTTTTTCCATAGTCACATCTTTATATGTTGATCCAAAGCATCTGCCGCAAACCCTTAACTTAAAGTGTTTAATGTTTCAGGATTATGTGCCTCCCCATCTTTGGTTGCATTTATTTTGATTCAAATGTTACACATGTTTAAAACTGTAAATAGATTAACAGAAGTTATTTTGATAATTGATCAAAAGTTTCACTTATTTTCAAGCAAATGCTTTTCTGTCATGTATGAGAATACAATATTAATAATACATAAATATTAATAATACACTATACTTTTTGGGGTTTTGACTATTGATCAATATGTCACCATAATAGGTAACCTTTGACCTGGGAAATTATAGAGGGCATTTTTCATTATTTTCTGACATTAAATAGACAACATAATTGCATATGATAAACACACATTACTTACAAAATGTATATACATTTTTAAAAAAAAAAATAGATTATTATAAAAAATGTATGTATAACTTACTGATTGAGAAAGCTTGTTATCCTGTAAAACCTTGTTTCAGTTTAAGCCGAATTTACTCAGAGAGATGGGTGATAGCAGCTGCTTTCTGCTGCTGGTGCGAATTGTCAGTCTCACCCCTTTTAAAATTCCACTCAAAGTTGACAGGCTAGAATCTCATTTTCCAGAGGATAGCAATTCATTTTCATCACTTTCACCCTGCCGCCCCTCCTCACTTCTTCAGAAAGGCAGTTAATTGAATCAGGCCCCTGGTCTATCTCTTCTCTCTCCGTAAATTCAGCCAGTGTTTCCTCTCAGGATAATCTGCATTCACAAGGTCTCAGAATTCAGAAGAGTAATTTCAAACAAGAATTATTGCATCTTTGGCTTTTTGAATGCAGGACCTTTTTTCTCTTACAAAGAACCTTGGTTTGATTTCATCAGTGTTATAATTCAGCTGAACCAGACTCCAGAGTGTTGTGCTGCTTCAGAGATTAGTGTCTTTCTGTGCAGGTACATGATAATTAAACCTTATGGTAGCAGTTTTACAGATTTAGCAGCATGTCTGTTGCACTTGTGTTTGAGTAACACTAGATATTTTGTTATCCAAGTGACTGACGTAATGTACAAACACTGAGCAAGCAGCAGCAGCTTAGTTCCCTGTTCCTAAAAATAAAAAGATTTAAACAAAAAGCATGGAAAGCAAGTAAAATACTGTAAGGCCTTTAGTGACATCCACTGGAGAAACATAAGATGAGCTGTACATTGAGTTAAAATGACATTTCTCCTTTTGTGCATGTAAAAGGACCTGAGCATGTGTGTATTTCAGGCCTGAGTGTAATAACTCACTATTTACTAACTCACTATCAAATATTTAAATGGGAATATTTGTTGGTTTTCTTATTCTTCTGTGATACTAAACTAAATACCTAAAAGAAGGAATTTGATCAAGTCAGTTTAGATTTTGGGATCTTGTCTTTTACATTTTATTTTCCAATGTTTTATTGATCAAGTGATTAATTTATTAATTGAGAAAATACTGGGCAGCTTAATTGATGAAATAATTGTTGGTTGCAACCCTACATAGTATTATATGATGAGAAACATACACTTTTCTTTTGAAATGATTCTAAACGGTTCAGAATAATTAAAAAGGATTTGTGTAAATATACAGTAGCTACATAAATAGTGAACATGACACTTTCTCAGTAACGCGTCAAGTTAATTGTGCTTTAATGACTTAATTTAAAGTCTTGTTAAAAAAAATAAACCCATGGGGCGCCCTGGTTGCCTAAGTGTTGACTATAAACTGCAATATCCCTGGTTAATATTGGTCACTCTCCTGTATTTCCTGTCATCTCTCACTGTTGCTACCTTTTAATAAAAGCATGAATAGAATAACAAATTCTTTAAAAAAAACTGATGAGATATATATATATATATATATATATATATATATATATATATATATATATATATATATATATATATATATATATATATATATATATATATATATTTTTATGTTTATTTTTTCAAATAAATTGCCTTTAATGTAATAGGTCTGTTAATGGCATACATGAAACTGTTTTTGATGCATGATATCAAGAACCTCCTGATAGTAAATCCACTTGACTTTGAGATTTACTTGACTCGGTACACCATAATGAATCCAGCCATACACACATTTCCATTTCCATCATGTCAGAATTTAAATCAAAATAAGTCTTTTAGCTTGAGGCCACATGTGAAAATTGTTTGCGCTGTGAATAATATGTTGGTGTCCTCTACTGGCAGAATGCCCAGCGGCTGGCAGCAGGAACCCAGGCGGCACAAAGCCTGACCACACCAGTGGTCTCTGTGGCCACACCGAGCCTCCTGACACAGGGGCTGCCCTTCTCCGCCATGCCCACTGCATACAATGCAGGTGAACTGAACAAATGGGATTGAGAATATCCTTTTTAGTTTAAGAAAGCTACAGGTTTCTTCTTTAAGAAAGTCCTAGATAAGAGTCAAAGTACATTTAAAAACCAACAGAATTAAAAATGTATCCCAATAAATAAAAATTTTAGAAAATTTGAGCTTTACATTTAGACTTTTGTATCCTTTTTCCTCTCTCAGAGTACCAGCTGACCAGTGCAGACATCACTGCTTTGCACGCTCTGGCGTCACCTGGCGGCTTGTTGCCAACCAGTG
Organism: Percina caprodes; assembly: GCA_013375575.1. Taxonomy (NCBI): domain Eukaryota; kingdom Metazoa; phylum Chordata; class Actinopteri; order Perciformes; family Percidae; genus Percina; species Percina caprodes. The sequence goes on along the minus strand of JABXJD010000021.1, from coordinate 284,309 downwards.
TGTCCACATGGCAACAGCAGCAGGCTGTTTCCCAGCAGCAGCAACAGCAGGCACAGCAACAACAGCAACAGCAGCAACAGCAACAACAGCAACAACAACAGCAGCAGCAGCACCAACAACAACTTAGTCTTGCATCGCTTAGCAACTTGGTGTAAGTCTTTTCCTAATTTCCTCATCTGCGATGTGTCATTCTTTTAAATCTGGTTTCCTAATAGCTCCTCCGTCACTCACAGTGTTAGTGGTGGTGGTGGTGGTGGTGATGATGATGGCGGTGGCTGACATATTTGTGTTGTAAACGCTCTGTGTACTGACAACCTTCTTAACACTGAAATACTTTACTGCTGACTTTCCCAGTCAGCTTGCATGATATCCATACCATGATGTTTAAATGCAAGCAATTCACATTCCTTTTTAGTGAATTGATCTCTCACCTGCATTTTACCATCTCACCCTCTTCATAACATTAATCTGAATATCTGGTATTCAGTGTTTCTGGAGTTCATGCACTTGTATGAAACAATTTCATCGTCTCAAAGTTCCTTTTATTAATAACAAGAGTAACATTTGAAACTGCAGAATTGATTGCTTATTAGAATCTCAACATCTTTTATTATTGGCAGTGGTTGTTAGAAACACCTTACATTTTACTCTGTTCCATGTACTCAGTTACATGTACTCTTTATACAGTAGGGCATTTGTGATAAAATATTTGTACTTCTACTCCATTACATTGGGCTACACACTTCTCGCTACTTTTACTGATACATTTAGTTATAATTATTTTTCATATTCAGTACAACAGATTATCCAACAGCAAACGATAAGAAAGTCTACTAGCATATCATAGCACCACAAATGGAAGGGAGGTGTGGCCTGACTCCTTTCACAACCCCGAGGTAGAAGATGAAACGCCTTTGTCTCCTTCAGAAGAGACCCATGCACATCCCTTTCCCAACATCCAGACCCTGTTTGCTTTTCTACAGTCATACTGTATTATGCACTGCCTACTTTGGACATCTCAGTCTACAAGAATTCCACATTGAATCTGAAAAAAACATGTGACCTGTTTAAACGTAATAAATTGCAACTAATAAAGTCACTCACTACTTGAGTAGTTTTTTTACAAGATACCTTTTTACTCTTTCTCAAGTAGTTTGAGTAATTTTAATCTAGTGCCTTTTTTTGTTTACGTTACCCACCATTGATTACTTGCTTAACCATAATAATTTTGAACCTGGCAACCCAAAAGTGGTACACATTAATGTCTTTTATCTGGTCTATGGGGAAAAAAAAAAAGAGTAAATTATGTATTAACCTAGGGCTGGGCGATATGGCTAAAGATAAAAATGTCCAATCTTTTTGCACCAAACCCGATTTTCAATTTTAATCGATTTTATTTTTATTTTTTTCTTCTTCTTCTATTTAAATACAAATTAACAAAGAATTTGCTCAAAACAAATGTACTCTTTATTTTGAGACGAGATGGCAGGCCCTGCCATTGTAAACAGTGAAAATCTAGCTTAACCATTAACTAAGCAATTACTTACTGTCCTATTTACACAACATTAAATTAGAACTGGCTGATATAATCTCAAATCAATATTAAAATGTACATAAATCAGCCCATTTTACCTATCGTTCATTTAAAGCTCCTTGACTAATTAAACTCTGATTTATTTTCCAGTATATTTATATTTCCTAAACAATTAAAAGACAAATTGTTTGATTTAAAGTACATGCACCTAATTTTTTATTTTATTTTTTTTTATCTCACACTTCCACTAAATCTCTGCACTGCTGCATTAGGTTGCGTGTTAATTATTGGTTTAGGTTAAGTGTTCTTATGTTATATTGTAAGTGTGCCTTGTACTGGCAGTCACGCCCCCTTCAGTGGCTAAAACATGATTTACACACAACTTTGTTTGGTCCTTCAAAGACCTTCATGGTGACATTTAGTCTCAAATTAAGGATTAAAAATAAACTTTTCTTTAAAGAAGTAAAAGATTCTGCCAGTGGTGTACAATAATTTTGCTTGAATTTAATGTAACTTGCTCTGTGGATACAGTGGCTGGATTTTTCCTAGAAATGAGACGCAAAGAAAAATGACAAGTATGAAGTAGGTGATTTGAGGAAATTCTTATTAAAGTTGAGATTTTTGCAAACACCCTTGGCAGATGTTTTTTCATTTTTTTATTTTTTTTTGTGTGATTGTATGACAAGATTTAATGAAGACTGAGAAGCCTCTGTATTAGATCAGATGACTTGTTAAAAATGATCGCAGTTGCAGTGTAATGAGAGCAGCATGAGCTGAAAGCTGCAGGGTTCGAGTTGTGTCTTTGGTAGCATGAACACCAGATTCTTGAAGTGTGTTCTCTCCTCTTGTCCACAGCATGTGGGGCCTGGACAAACAGAGCAGTGAGCTGTCTAGCCAGGTGTCCAATCTGGCTGCCAATCTGAGGTGAACAGCCACTACTAGTGTGTGCGTGTGTGAATTCTCATGACCTTGTCTGTAGCGGGGTTTGGAGTCCACTTTGCATTCCACTTTCTAAAACAAAACGCATACAGTAAATGTGCAGCCATATACATACAGGAGAATTTGCATTTACATATCAAGAAATATTTAATTTTCTTTTCTGCATCCAAAACATTTAGTTATAAAAAAAAACAGTAACACTGCAGTAATGTTTAATATACATTATAAGCTTTAAGATTTTAAGATTTTTTCTTCTACTCGGGCACAATCAAACTTTTTTCCCTCATATTGTTCCTGTTCTATTTATGCTATAGCCCTGGAACACGCACATATACGGTGGCCTCTAAGGACCAAACACATGCAAAGGTGAATGCCCTACACTCAGAATCATAAAATGCTACAACTGCAAAAAGACCAATCCAAATTTACAAACGATGCAATTACCAACCTATCAAAGCTTCAGTATTTTTTCAGTAATTTCCCTCCTTTGTGTTCCTTCTCTTGCTGCACATTGCTGTTGTTGCAGTATTTGCAGCCTTTGAGGCACAGTTAACTTTTATAAAAAAAATAATCCTTCATTTACCATGAAAAGTACCTTTCTGAAGCAAAAAAAACTTAAAAAAGTTCATCTTTTAGCATTCACTCTTGTATGCATTTTTGTCCTTAAGGGCCACCGTACAAAACCTGTCCAATATTCAGAACATGTCACTTTCCTAATTAACACATTTATTCTTGTGTAAATGCTACAATAACTGTTTGTAGATCACAAAAGAAGATTATGCTGTCTGAATTTTAATGTATGCTGGAACAAAAAAAATCATTAACATTATTGCTGTTGAAGAAACTTTGCTTGCAATAATGTTTCATACTTTCACACGCCTTCTAATCCACCTCTTTCCCTTGGTTTGGGCTCCAACTTTTTGTTTTCTCCCCACAGTGTTGGCTCTCCGTCCAACCTGCTCTTGGGTAGAGATGAGTGGTTGGGCCGGTACTGTATCACACTTCCTTTTTCCTGTGTGTCTGTGTGCTTTTGGCTGGCTCCCCCTAAGCATGTCTGGTGCTGCCTGCAGTCAAACAGGAAATAAGACAAAGTTCCGGCTTCCACCATGTTCTCTAACCCAATATAATTTTCTGTTTTATCATCTGTAGTTTCTTCACATCATAGCTGACTCACTGCAAACCACCCTGTCACACAAATCATTTCATGCTTCCTGGGCTGTTGCTGTGTTGATCTTTTGGGAGCGGGGGGGTACTTCGGCTTTCAAGGCTCAGAATTGATTGGATAATCAAGTGTGGCTTTTCCCTGTTGGTGATGTGCCTTTTAATTTGGGTATTTGTCTTCACGTGACCTTCTAGTTTCTCATTTGCCTTTTTATTACGTAGCTAATCGTTTGTATGTTGTTTTTTTCGCCTTTCCTCTTTGTTCTGTCCCTTTATCTTGTGGTCTCTCTCTCTCTCTCTCTCTCTCTCTCTCTCTCCTCTCCCCCTCCCCTTTGTGACCCTGTTCTCAGGTCTGTAACCCATATACCTCAAGGTGCCATGCTGACAGTCAACACAAACACCAGTGTGAACATAAAGTCAGAACCTGTCTCGCCTGGCCGGGAGCGCAGCACCCCTTGCCCTCCTCCATCTTCCACCACGCCGTCCTCGACCTCAGGGGGAGCCATTCTGACCGCACCGCCACAGTACCCTGGCTCCCTGCTGTGCCTGGAGCCCCCGACTGGCCGCTCGCCTGCAGACAGCGTCAGCAGCAACGCCAGCTCATTTGAAGGCAGCGATCGTGATGACATTGGGGCAGCTGGTGGAGGAGGTGCAGGTGGAGGGGGCAGCGGTGGTGGCAGCGCAGCTGGTGCTACAGGAAGCGCCGGCCCCGGCAGCCGCCCTGACTTCAGCCCCTCGGCTGAACATCTCAGGGCGTCGAACGAACCAGAGCAGGAGGGAGGAAACATCAAGCGCATGCGATTGGACGCCTGGGTCACATAGAAGCGCCTGCCACTCCTCTTTGCACCCACAGAGAAGTTTTGTTGACACTTAAACACCCACACTCATCCTTAAACCTCCACTGCCATGTGACACTATCATCACACATCTTCCTCTGTCCAAAATTATACAACTCAGCAACTTCACCCAGATTTCTGAGGCTTTGCCAAAAAAAAAAAAACACAAAAAAAAATCCATTGGGGATCATGCTTTGAGTGAGGAGAGGATGACTTAGTGCTCAGATGGATATTTTGTCCTGTTTAGATCCTTGGATAGAGGGACATTAGATTTTTAAAACCTTCTTGCTTGAATGGACTCACATATAGTAATTTTTAGTAGAAATGAGGTGTTGAACCTTTTTTGCAATCTCACAAAACCATAAAACAAACTTTCACATGGTTTCACCTTCATGTATTTACATCGAGGTCTGCTACATTGTTCAGAATGGGATTGGTGAGTTGATGACTGGTTGGTTGACATTATGGGACTTGGATGACTCACCACTTCCTGCTCTTTGAAATCCAACGTCACTTGGATTGTGTGCTGTCCATTCTTCCATTAATCATTTCCGAACTGCTTTTGGATAAAACTTAATCTTAATCTGGAGTTTGAGGACAGAGCATCTATCTGGCACTGAGCAAACAGCCTCAATCATTCTTCTAGGTGAAGACACTTCACCATGAGTGGTTTTTTTCTGCTGCCACGTTTCCCAACCTCGTACACCAAGGCAGGCCCGAACCCTCAGGTGGAGCCAAACATCTTGCCAGAGTGCTAATGTTAATCTCTCTTCAACAACAAAAAATGCCAAATGCCTCTTGCACACAGTGCAGGGACTATGACGAATTATCACGGTCACGGAAATGAGAACTAGAAATTGTTGATGCTTTCAGGCTTTGAATTCGCCATCACTCTCTCCTCAGACAGGGTGCTCCTCCCGTCCTCTCACCTCATTTGGAACTTGGACGGAAATTGTTGCAACAGGAATCCAGCCAGCCACTCAGCTTACTACCAGGAGTAGATGCCATCCAGTTAAATGCATACTATGAGTTTCTTGAGCTGCTCTGGTGGATTTCTTGGGTCTAAAAGTATTTAGTTCTTTATCTGTTGGTATTTTAAAAAAGAAAAGAAAAAAAAAATCTGTTTTGAAGGTCTGTTCGTTGTCCAGAAGTAGAAATTCTGACTTTGTATAAAAATCACCCCCTTACACAAAAGCTTTGATGTCCTCTTTAGCTCTCTCTAGCTCTCCTTAGCTCTTTGCCGTGTTTTAAAAAGTGAAAGGAAAAAGACATTTTCTATATTTCTACGGCTTCAGTTGGCGACAAAGTAAAATAGCTTTTCGGCTTCAACAACGTGTATGTACATATGACTATATTTGCATAGACTTTGCTAGGTATCCCTAAAAACAAGCAATGTGTTGATTCTCAGTGGATCTGTTTGCATATATGAGTGTGAATTTAATATTACAGTGCAGGGGTTTTGCCACACTAGGTAGTGCTGGTGGATCGGACTTGTTTCAGTAAACCTATTTTTTGCTAGTGTTAATGGTGTGTGCACTTTTTGTCTCTCACAGAGGCCTGCTTGGTTGTGGTGTCATCATATTCTCCTACCACATATTTAGAAACCCACAATCAAATTAACATTGTCCACAACCACCTGAACATGAAATGATTAGGACACTGCCATTCACTTATAGTGTAGTTAAGAGATAAAACACACTTCTTTGATGCATATTTTGACATTAAGTAGACACAGATTACGCCTTTTTCCACTTTGAAAATAAGTTGAGATTGGCTACCAAGTGCTTTGTTTCTTCTTAAATTGTATGTTTTTCTAGTACAAATTTGTTTAGTTGAAACCATTTCAAGTTTGTGCATATGAGTGTGTGGACACAAGTTGTTTATAGCTTTCAAATAGGAAGTTTCTTCAGTGATTGCTTGACATTTCTTTCCTTGTGACGATGCTCAAAGTGCAGACTGTTGTGTCAGCTGTTTGACTGTCTATTATCTTCTTAAACAATCCTAAACTTTTAAGTCTGTGTAGGTGAAGTGGACACGGCAGCTTTTAGGAATTGATGCCGTTTGGTGCGATTATTCACAACCTCCAGCAGAGTGTGAAATCCGTGTTTAACACGGACACTGTGGGGTTGTGGCAAGTGTCCAGAAAAATGTTTTCTTTGATCAGGTTCATTTTGGGTAGCTATTCACTCTGCTAATTTCAGGTTAGTAGTACTGTTTTCTTCTTTCAGTCATACATTTACCGTCCAACACTTTCAATGAACTCATGTTGAAGAACATTTGCCACTTAAACCGTTCTACATTTTGGGAAAACTCGCTTTTCGCTTTCTAACCGAGAGTTGGATGAAAAGATCAATACTCACTCATGTTTGCGCGGTATATTTGAAGCTACAGCCAGTTATCTCAGCAGGAAAAGGCAAACAGCTAGCCTGGCTCTTGCCTACCAGCACTTATGAAACTCGCCTCTAATGCTGCCTTCAGGTGATTACAAACATTTGAAATTTTTTTATCAAAATGTAGCATACATTTAATGCCAAAAATTTAGACATTTTTGTCTCACCACTTAATGCAGACCTGAGGTTTTTGTCTGTCTATTTTTGTATTTTGCCACATTTGGCTTTATTGCTACACCAACTTTTCCACCTCAGCCCAATATTGACTTTTTTTTTATTCCGTTTTTTTTTACTTAGGATCTTTAAAATCCAATATTAACACTAATACAATTAATTCAGCTTTGTATCTGCATCACGTGTTAACGAATCGCTGCAAACGCAGAACACAGCAACTGTAGCTAATTCAAGCTTTTTAAATGATGTGACTACAAAGCTAACTGCAGTTTGGACATCATCTTGGAATAATGCATGAACACTCTCGAGTCTGAATAAGGCACACAGATCAAGCAAGATTTAAGGTGTTAATTTGTGAGATTAGTGCTAGTGTGCTTCTTTTTTACCTTTTTGGAGGCAGCCATGCTAGCTGTTTCCCTCTTCCGTCTTTATGCAAAGCTGGGCTAACCCGCTGGCGCTTCATATTTAACAAACAGAATGATAGCAAACTTCTTATTTAACTCTCTGCAAAAAAAGTAAATAAGCGCATTTCCCAAAATGTCCAACTATTTCTTTAAAGATCCAACTGAGAAGTGGTACCATCCTTTTTAGGCAGAGCTAATGAGTCATTTCTATTTTTACAACTAATTTCAATAGAACTTTTTTTTTTGTGGGCGCTAATGGTTGATTGAAATGTGACACCACACTTCCTGCCTCATGCAGGTTTTGTTTATGTAAAAAGGTTATCTGTCCAATCTAGCGGTTTAGTCACAAGACAATCTATATGAGAAATGAAATCCTGCACCCATGTTACTTGTTGTGTACAATGTTTTTTAGAATCTCACTATTTTTGGATTATTTTGTGCTGGTGACAGTTCCATTGTCTATTATGTATTATTATTATTATTATTATTATTATTATTATTATTATTATGGAGCTTTTTTATTGCTATTTTGTGTAGGATAGTTTTTATTTTCTCTTCCTTATCATAAACATAGCACTGGTTTCCTTTTTTAAAAACAACTTGCTGAAAATTGCACGATCAGTTATTGTGGTATTAGCAAATGCAATGAAGGAAATACCAGTTAAATGCTGCAATTTTAATTAAGATATAGAATATATTTATAAAAAATGGGAAACAACTGAAATTAGTTATTCATGAAATTTGAAAAAAATGTAAATGCATGGGATACAGGTAACAATAAAATGTATGTTACGTACAATAATGATAAAGGACATGCATCAACATTACAGCTCAGAATAATGTAGCATATGAAATACTAAAGATGAAATTTATAGCTAATATATTGTGTTGAGCTAGTCTGCTTTTCTTTTTTGTTGTAAAGAAAATATTTCTTTTTGTTTTTTTGAGAATGATATACAATTTGTGTATATTTTCATATACAAAGTATGCACTGATATGTTATTGAAATTCTATACCGCTTTTACAAAAAGTGTTTGTTGTACCAAAGTATCCAAGTCCCTTGAAACCTTATTACCCTTTTGCGTATGTTTTACCGTATTTTATATATTAAATAGACAAACTGAGTGAAATTAAGTTGAGTTTGTGGTTTTATTTTTCTGTATACTGTGGAACAAAGAAGTGCCTCTAAAATAATCACTAAAATCCTCAATCAAGGAACATGTGGTGTAAATTAAATCTCTAGAAATCTTTCTAAATTCACTGAAAATGTAAGTCAGTCCATTTCAGAGGTGCATTAGAGCATTTGTCCCCTTTCATTTTATCATTGGTTGTTTTCTTTCATCCTCAGCTCATTGTCACAGTTACAAACACGTACGGTGAAGCTTAATTTCAAACATTTAGTGATAACTACATGGCTAAATTTAGATAATCTTTCATGACTTGTGAGGTGAGCAACAATGACTGAAATTTAATAATTTAGCAATGTTTTTTCTCTGGTGTCACCTTTTATTTTTAGATTTTAATAAAAGTTGTTTGTGTTGAAATTATGTACTGGAAGCAATACTACAATGCAAAAATATAAGATTACTTGGAAAAGTGCATTGAAAATAATTTACAAAAGTTTTTTTTTTTTTTTTTTAGATTACCCCCTGAAACAATTGATGAATTGAATTGCTGACTTTTGATAAGTTATTTTGGTAATACATTTTTTTTTAAGTAAAAGTGCCAAAAATTCTCTAGTTGTAGCTTCTCAAATGTGAGGATTTTCAGATTTTGTAAGTCTTGTATGAGATTACACTAAATATCTTTGGGTTTTGGACCAAACAATATATTGGAAGTCATCAACTTAAACTTCTGGAAATTGTGATGGACTTCATACAATTTTCTCACATCTTTTTGACCTACTAATCATTCAAAGTAATAGTCGGCTTAATTAATTCAAGAAAATAATTGTTAATACATTATTTTATTACTATACATCTTATTACAGATGCAATACAGTGCACATAGCATTTTACTGTATTTGGTGCCAGTTTAAACTACTTTATATACTGCTGGAAATATAAATGTCAGAGTATAGTATGCAATGACAAATTTCATGATCTAGTATATTGTAAAAAAAAGTCATAGTATAGTATGTCGTAAAAGAGTCATAGTATGTTGAAGAATCAACCTTCAATCTTCATTTAATCTCTAGCAGTTTATCTCACTGAGGTATTTATGAAACTCAAAGAGCTATGGTTTGGAGTTGTAATTATCAAGCTTATTACTGAAGACAAAGTTATACACAGTCATACCATTTGTATGTCAGAAAACAAGTCCTAGTTTAGTATGTCAAGAAAAAATCTGTGTAGTATGTTGGAAAAGGTCATAGTACAGTATCTATCCATCCATCTTCATCTGCTTATCCGGTATCGGATCGCAGGGGCAGCAGCTCCAGCAAGAGACCCCAAACTTTCCTTTCCCGAGCCACATTAACCAGCTCCGTCTGGGGGATATAATTTCTCCACTTAGTCCTGGGTCGTCCCCAAGGCCTCCTCCCACCTGAACATACTGGTACACCTCCCTAGTGTGTCGGAAAAAGTAATAGTATATTATATGGGAAAAAGTCATAGTATAGTATGTCTAAAAAAATTCGTAGAATAGTACAGTATGTCAAAGAAGATGATACAAGTCATAAAAAGTCATTGTATATTATGTTGGAAAAAAGTCATAGTATAGAATGTCGAAAAAAGTCTAGGAATATTGAAGAATTGGACCCTCAACCTCAACTCTTTAATTCCTCTCTAGCAGCTTATCTCACTGAGCTACTGGTTGGAAAACAAATCAGTTGTTCAGCATTGTATTATGTTCACACCACTCAAGACAGACAAGTAGTAAAGAGTCTGAGGTTAGTGTGTAACCAAGTCATAAAAAAAATCATAATATTTTATGTTGAAAAAAGTCATAGTATAGTACGTCGAAAAAAAGTAATAAAAACGTCACAGTATAGTAGGTCTAAAAAAATGATAGTATATTTGGTCAAAAAAATCCATGAAAAGTCATAGTATAGTATGTTGAAAAAATAGTCAAAGTATAGTATGTTAATACTATAGTCATAGTATTATGTCAAAAAAAGACATGAAAGTCATAGTACAGTATGTCAAAAAAAAAGTAATGGAATTTTGTCTTTATTTCACCTGTAACAGCTTATCTCATTGGGCTACTAATTGGAACACAAATCAATGGTTCAGTGTTGTATTTATTGTTCCCACCACTGAAGACAGACAAGTAGTACAAAGTCTAAAGTTAGTGTGTCAACAGCAGTCATGATGAAGTCTTAGCATAGCATGTCAAAACAAAAGTCATAAATTAGTCATAATATAGTATAAAAAAGCCATAAAAGGTTATAGTATAGTATGTTGAGAAAATACTCATAGTATAGTATGTCAAAAAAGTCATTGTATAGTAGGTCTAGAAAATCCATAAAAAGTTTAAAAAAAAGTCGGAAAAAGTCATAAAAGTGTCAAATAGGTCAAAAAAATCCATGAAATTTCATAGGATAGTAGGTCTAGAAAATCCATAAAAAGTTTAAAAAAAAGTCGGAAAAAGTCATAAAAAGTCATAAAAGTGTCAAATAGGTCAAAACAATCCATGAAATGTCATAGGATAGTATGTTGAAAAAAGTCATAAAAAAGTCTTAACATAGTATGTTGAAAAAGTAAAAAAAGTAAAAAGTACAGTATGTCAAAAAACATGTCATGGAATGTTGAAGAATCGAAGCCGGCAGAAACTGTCACTACATTTAAGAATAGCCTGAAAACCCTCTTTGATAAAGCTTATAGTGAGGTGTTGCAACGTCCGCCTAGCCAGGCGCACCTGCTTCTCTTCATAGTCATCAGATTCATCTACCATATAATCAATAATATCATCAAAGTAGGTGAAGACAGGCCAGTAAACCTGTCCTTAACCTGTCTATCTTAGTTTTGCTGTTACAGACTGCTGGGGGTTTTCCTTTCCTTCTTTCCTTTGACACTCTGAGCTGCTCTCTCTTCTCCCTTTCCATTTTTGTGCATCCTGTCCCAAAAATGCTTGTGACAAACCCAGTTCTGGAGTTTACTCTCCAGAGTCCTTATGTTTTCTTTTCACCCAGCATATTTCCTTGGATTAGGATGGCAGCAAGATCTTGGTCGCAGCTGTCGCCATGCAGTGCCCTGCTATGACATGAACTACTACGATGTTCTATTTTTGTATTTTTGTTATGATTTGATACTATGAATAAAATTGAATTGAATTGAATTGAATTGAACTGAATTTAATTTAATTGAAGTGAATTTAAGTGAATTGAATTGAATGCTACTGGTGGGAACACAAATCAATGGTTCAGCATTGTATGTAACACTGAAGACTACAGACAAGCAGTACAAAAGTCATAGTATGTTGAAGAATTTAACCCTAAATCTTAACTCTTTATTTCACCTGTAGCTGCTTATCTCACTGAGCTACTGGTTGGAAGACAAATCAATGGTTCAGCGTTATATTTAATGTTCACACCACTGAAGACAGACAAGTCTAATTGTAGTGTGTCAACAAAAGTCATAAAAAGTCGTAGTAGAACATGTCGAAAAAGTCATAAAATAGTCACAATATAGCCTTTGGAAAAAAGTCATAAAAAGTCATAGTATAGTATGTCGGAAAAGTCACAAAAAAGTCTTAGCATTGCACATCAAAAAAGTAATACAAAAATCATAGTATAGTATGTTGAAAAAAGTAATAAAAATGTCATAGTATAGTATGTCAAAAAAGAAGTCATAGTATAGTATGTTGGAAAAAGTCATAAAAAAGTCATAGTATAGAATGTCGGAAAAGTCACAAAAAAAGTCTTAGCATAGCATGTCAAAAAAGTAATCAAAAAGTCATAGTATAGTATGTCGAAAAAGTCATAAAAATGTCATAGTATAGTATGTCAAAAAAGAAGACATAGTATAGTATGTTGAAAAAAGTCTAAGTATATTATGTAAAAAAAAGTCATAATATAGTATTTTGAAAAAAGTCATAAAAAAGTCATAGTATAGTATGTCGAAAAAAGAAATTATTGTATAGTATGTCGAAAAAAGAAATCATTGTATAGTATGTTGAAAAAAGCTGTAGTATAGAATGTCGAAAAAAGTCTAAGTACATTATGTAAAAAAAAAGTCATAGTATAGAATGGCGAAAAAAGTCTTAAAAATGTCATAGTATAGTATGTCAAAAAAGAAGTCATAGTATAGTATGCTGAAAAAAGTAAAAAAAAAAAAAAAAGTAATTGTATAGGATGTCGAAAAAAGGTCATAGTATAATATGTTGGAAAAAAGCCATGGTATATTATGTCGAAAAATGTCATAAAAAAGTCATAGTATAGTATGTCGAAAAAAAGTCAAGGAATATTGAAGAATTGGATCCTCAACCTCAACTCTTTAATTCCTCTCTAGCAGCTTATCTCACTGAGCTACTGGTTGGAAAACAAATCAGTTGTTCAGCATTGTATTTATTGTTCACACCACTCAAGACCGACAAGTAGTAAAGAGTCTGAGGTTAGTGTGTAACCAAAGTCATAAAAAAAATCATAATATTTTATGTTGAAAAAAGTCATAGTATAGTACGTCGAAAAAAAGTAATAAAAACGTCACAGTATAGTAGGTCTAGAAAATCCATCAAAAGTCATAATATATGTGGAATAATTAGTCATAGTTTAGTTAGTCGAAAAAAGTCATAAAAATGTAATTGTAAAGTATGTCTAAAAAAATCATAGTATAGTTGGTCGAAAAAAATCCATGAAAAGTTATAGTATAGTATGTTGAAAAAAAAGTAATGGAATTTTGAAGTCTTTATTTCACCTGTAACAGCTTATCTCCTTGGGCTACTAATTGGAACACAAATCAATGGTTCAGCATTGTATTTATTGTTCCCACCACTGAAGACAGACAAGTAGTACAAAGTCTAAAGTTAGTGTGTCAACAGCAGTCATGATGAAGTCTTAGCATAGCATGTCAAAACAAAAGTCATAAATTAGTCATAATATAGTATAAAAAAGCCATAAAAGGTTATAGTATAGTATGTTGAGAAAATACTCATAGCATGTCAGAAAAAGTCATAAAATAGTCACAATATAGTCTTTCAAAAAAAAGTTATAAAAAGTCATAGTATAGTATGTCGGAAAAGTCACAAAAAAAGTCTTAGCATAGCACGTCAAAAAAGTAATAAAAAAGTCATAGTATAGTATGTCAAAAATAGTCATGTCGAAAAAAGTCATAAACAAGTAATAACAGCATGTCAATAAAAGACACAAAAAGTCATAGTATAGTATGTTGAGAAAAATAGTCATAGTATAGTATGTCGAAAAAACACATTTTTTATTTCCCCTGTAGCAGCTTCTGTCACTGAGCTACTGGTGGGAACACAAATCAATGCTTCAGCGTTGTATTTATTGTTCACACCACTGAAGACAGACAAGTAGTACAGAGTCTAATGTTAGTGTGTCAACAAAAGTCAGAGTAAAAAAAAAATCATAATATCGAATGTTGAAAAAAGACATAAAAAGTCATAGTATAGTACGTCTAGAAAATCCATAAAAAGTCATAGTGTATTGTATGTTGAGTAATTAGTCATAGTTTAGTTAGTCCTAAAAAGTCATAAAAATGTCATAGTAAAGTATTTCGAAAGAAGTCATAAAAAAGTCATAGTATAGTACGTTGATAAAATCCATGAAAGTAGTACAGAGTCTAAGGTTAGTGTGTCGAAAAAGATCATAAAAATGTCTTAGCATAGCATGTCAAAAAAGTAATACAAAAGTCATTGTATAGTATGTTGAAAAAAAGTCATAAAAAGTCATAGTATAGTATGCTGAAAAAAGTAATAAAAATGTCATAGTAAAGTATGTAAAAAAATAGTCAAACGTCCGATGGACTCCATAGTTACATGTCTGCGATCGGCACAAGATTTCCTACATTTTGACCAACAATGATATATGAAGAGTGAAAACTGTAGGAGAGAGGGCAATTAGTTTGAAAAAGTTTCAGAGAATCGTACAGCAGCTCCCCCCCCCCATCCTTCCCTCTAGCTCTCACCATCCAACACCTCTTCTCCTTCCTTTACCTTCAGATCCTTTAGTTCTCTCCTCTTCTTGTCCTCTCCTTTTTGTCTCCTCCTCCTGTGTTGCTATAGTGATTGGACAATGGTTGAGGAAAGGCCGTTGTCACCACAGATGTATAGTTAATATCACTAGTAACAGCTGAACTGAGCTAACTTTACTCTGCTGTTTGACATGTCCTGCAAAGAGAGGACCACACGGCCTTCAGGGAAGACAGACAAGTAGTACAGAGTCCAAGTCATAGTATACTATGTAGAAAAAAGTCATAAAAATGTCATAGTAAAGTATGTTGAAAACATAGTATAGGACTTTGAAAAAAGTAATAAAAAAAATAAAAAAAGTAATAACATAGCATGTCAAAAAAGTAATAAAAAGTCATAGTATAGTATGTAGAAAAAAGTCACAGTATAGTATGTAGAAAAAGTCATAGAAATGTCATAGTAAAGTATGTTAAAAAAATAGTCATAGTATAGTACGTCAAAGAAAGTCATAAAAAAGTCATAGCCCAGCATGTTGAAAAAGGTCAGAAAAAAGTAATTATATAGTAGGTCAAAAAAGCCATAAGTCGTTGTATTGTATGCTGAAAATAGTCATTAAAATATCATAGTATTGTACGTCAAAAAAATAGTTATAGTATAGTCTGGCGAAAAAAAAATCATAGTATTCATAGTATGTCGAAATAACGTAATAGAATGTATAACTGAACCCTCAACCCTTTGTTTTGCCTTTTGTCTCACTGAGCTATTTGTGAAGCCAGTAATGCAGTGGTTTGGAGTCGTTTTTATTGTCCACACTACTAAGTCATAGTATAGTATGTAGAAAAAACGTCATAGTATAGTATGTTATAAAAATGTTATAGTATAGTATATCGTCAAAAAGCTACAATATACTGAAAAAGTGAACCTTCAACTCTTGTCTTGCTTGCAGCTGATTGAGCTATTCATGAAGCCAATAAGATGGTGGTTTAGAGTTTTCTTTATTGTTCACACTACTGAAGACAAAAAAATGTATACAAATTCATAGTATGGCATGTCAAAACAAAGTCATAAAAAAGTCATAGCATAGTATGTTGAATAAAGTCATAACAATGTTACAGTATAGTATGCCGGAAAACAAGTCACAGAATAGTATATCGAAAAAAAGTCATAGTATAGTATGTCGAAAGAAAGTTTTAAAATGTTGAACATTTTAATTAATAATTTAATCAACTCTTTTTTTTCACCTGTAGCAGCTTATCTCACTGAGCTATTTGTGAAGCATATAAAGCAATGGTTCAGCATTGTATTTATTGGTCACACCACTGAAGACAGAAAAGTAGTACACAGTTATAGTTTAGTGTGTCAGCAAAAGTCATAGTGTAGCATGTAGAAAAACGTCATGGAAAAGTCATAATACAGTATGTCGAAAAAGTTATAAAAATGTTGTAGTATGAGTCATGTGTCCATGTACAGTTACATCTGTGGTCCCTGGGCAAGGGAGATAAAAGGACAATATAGACAATATGGACAATACAGACAAAACTATCAAAACAGAAATTGAACAAAATGACAAGCATTACATAACATATAAACCATACAAAAATATTCCATGTTATAGAAAGATCAATGATAACATAGTTATTTCGCCTTCAGTCTTTAAAGACATTGTAAAACTGCTGAGACTTGCACAATCTCTAATGAGAAGTAGAATTAAGTTCCACTTTTCCATTGTTGTAAATGAAAAGCTGATTGACCAAATGTAGTCTTCCTAAATTGAGTGTAACAATCACCTGTTACAGAAGCCATGTAGACCCTTACATTATCTCTGCAAAATGACACACATTGCTTGAGTGGTGATGGTTTAAGATCATGGGTCAATTTTAACATCATGCACATGTCTGCAAAACAGAGAAAACTGTCAAAAGTTAATAGGTTGTATTTGTTATGATGTGCAGTGATGGTAATTTCTTGTTTTTTTGTCAAGAACTTTCACAGCTTGTTTGTAAAGGGTAAATTAGGGTTTTAGCATAGTCTCGCCTGCCTAAGACCAGCTTGTAGAACAATAAGATAAATAAATGTGAGAAGATAATTGAATATGTCTAGAATTAACTAAACTAGCTCTGACACATCTTTGTGTTTTAAATACTAAACAACTACTGCCCACATACTAATAATAAACAATATGTATCACCACTCCCATAAAACAGATATCAGGCTGATGTTGTGCAACATTCCTCTTGATAGAGTAATACATATCCACTGTTTTGCTTACATTAAGAGTAAGACAATTGAGAGTTAACCAGTCTGATACTTTTAGTACAGCAGTGAGTTTTGCTGCAGCTTGTTCTGTAGTTTTTGCATGGGAATAGATAACTGTATTGTCTGCGTACATTTGGACGTGGCCTTCTGGGGAAATCAAAAATATAAAATTAATAAAAATGATCCTAAAATAGATCCATAAGGGACTCCAGTAGTGTGGTTAGCAAAGGAGAAGTATCCATTATTAATTCTGGTACACTGCTTTCTAGAATCCGTAGGACTCCATCCATGTCAGAGCATTGTGTTACTGAACAGCACTGGAGGTAGAACCCCAAATCAGACGTGACACAGGAAATTTGTTTTAAATGATTTAATAAAGATAAATATTTACAGTGAATAGTGCAAGTGGAAAGAGGGTGTCGTGCCCAGGGAATCCAGTGGTGAGTTGTGGGTGCAGTGCGCTCTCCAGAGCGTTCCCAGTGAATCAGTGTCTTGTTTGTGGCGTCGACCATGTGGATATGGCATCGGACATTTGCCATTTGGATCAGATTCACCAGCTGCTGCACAATGTCAAGTATTATTGATATTGCTTTATTGAGATCATTCAAAGTCCCAGAAATTGCTTTAAATGCTGTAATCATACACTGAAAAAGTTCCTTCAAAAAGGGAAAAGAAACAACCCAAAAACAGACCAACCACTTATGCTGCTATAAAGAACAAAAAAACAGTGATTAATAAAGAAAAGATGCATTTAATAGTCTTACTTATAAATATAACATTTAATTACCATTAATGCCAGTTGTGTGACAAAATAATAGGAAAAGTCATTAAACAACCTAATAATTCAATCTCCTATAAAACAAATCTTATAGCACCCTTAAAGATTTACTTTGGATTTCTTACTTAATTATCTGCTTCTGACTGTGACTGTCTTCACCTTGCTCCATCACATCCAAACACTGGATGCCTCAACCCAAAACTCTTCACTTCAAAAACCTGATTTTATTAGCTCAAGACGAAAAGGTCCAGACTGTTCAAAGACGGCAGATTAATTAGTAAACACACACTTTACACAGAACACTTCTTCAGACTACATCTCTCTTTTTAATTTACATGCACATAATAGCTTACTACTGGATTTCTTCATTTTATCTATCTCTCTCAGACATTCAAGCTACAAATTTACCCACATGCTGCAAAAAAAAAAAAAAAACATTCTGTCCTGGAAATTCGGATTGCTTTCATAAACACCATGAATTAACCGGAAACAATGCATGCAGTTTCATCTCATTGATAACAGCCTCACTGTTGTTACTGCTGATGCAAACAGAATGTTTTCAACTGATGATTCAACTGGAGAATTACATGGTGGCTTTTATTGTGAAAAAGGTGGTAGAGTCGTTTGTCTCTTAACTTCTCATCACCTTTTTGTAGGTCTGCCTTTAACCCCACCAGCGCAGCCTGGGAGGAGGAGCTGTCGTGGGAGGTTCCACGTCAAAAACCGCCCCTTGTCCGACTGACGAGCAGACATAGTACAGGTTGGCGCCCAGCATGACCAGTATGGGGAAGAAGGAGAAGCCGAAGCCGAGGCCTCTGATGCTGCTACCCAGAGAGAGGAAGAGCCAGTAGATCAGCCTGCAGCACAGAAAATAAATGATAGTCACAATGCAGTCTGCATGGAGTGCTGCTTTGGTGTGTAGAAAGTGTATCCCTCCGTGCTCTTCAGCTTGGGGATCCAAGTGTAGAAGGTGTTAAGCACAATGAGTAGTAAAACAAGGCCTTGTTTTAAGGATTCAGCCAAGAAATATAATGAAGGCTTTTTAAACTTTACCTTGTTCCTCAGTGTCCTTAAACCCTAATAACAAATAATGAGTTACAGAGGCCAGCAGATGAGATGGCTGCACCCCATCAATTCTGTTTGATTTATTATGAGCTTTATATGGATAAATAATTTAAAAAAAAAAGAAAAGATGTGATCACAACCCACATCAGCCCGTACATCCAATCTTTGCTTTTAGCAGGAACAATCAGTTTTTGTGTCAAGTGCTTGATGACTCAAAGGATCTGGATTAATAACTAAATAGATTTTTTTTTAAATTTGTTCTAATTTTGCCTCATCGTGTATTTGATTCTGCCAGAGAACATTTTTTCAAAGCCCACAGTTGTCACATTGAAACGTTGTTTTTCCCAATAGATGACGGTTGATGGTTATTCAATTTGAAATCTTGTTGGTATGGTAAAAAGAACAGTTATAATAAGTGACAATAACATAGACTTGCATTTAAAGTGGACCTAATATGCTTCTCCTCATTTTCTGTCAATTATATATAATGTTACAAGGTCGGATGTACATATTAACATGGTCAAAGTTTCAAATAATGCGGTAAAGGTATGTAATGTAATCCCTGTGAGAAAAATCCTTAAATTGCAGACAGTTCTGAACACCACTTCCAACAGTTTTGTCTACTCTAGACTAAAGCTGGCGTCAACTTGTGATGATTTCTATATATGGTCATCTGCTCCAGGGATGTTGCTGCAGTGTTTATATTACATACACTGCTACATGTGGCTACATGTTATTCTCAGGGAAACCTGTAATCTTGGTTGCTGATGTTAATTTAATTTCCCCCAATTTTGGATTACATTTCTGATGCAAGTCCTTGGTGTAGAAGCCTTTATTGGGGATTTTTCACGGTAGAAAGTACTACCATACAGCCTGGGCTTTTACGGGTCTTAAATTGAGAGTGACTACAGGTGCAGCAGCCATGGGCAGTTTGAGAAAAATGTTTTTTGAACATTAAAGCATGTTAACATGTTGTAGTCAGCCCCCCAGGAGGTTCGGCGGGCTCTAAGCAAATTGAACATAGCAGTCAAACAGTAGAATTGCAACTCCTCAAAAGTAGATTTTTCCCCACAGACCTACATGGCAAAAGAGAGGTCTGTAATTCAGAGAATACATTTGTTGATCGTCACCACCTCTTCAAAATGGATCAGAATTTGATCCATTTGGTCCAATTTGTAATGTCTAGAACAACTGCCTGATTAAATAATTAAATCCCTATTCAAGTTAGCAGAGCACTGAACCGGAAGTAGCCGGCTCAGCCAGCCAACGTCTCCAGTGCTCTATGGGTGGCAGAGTGTGGAAGCAGTGCCAATCATCTGAGTGATTTAATGGTGCTCTAAGCGATGTTGGGTGACGGCAGTTCTTGTTGATGTTCAAAGTATTTTCAAACAAAACAAGGCTAGCTTGCCCCTCCCTCCTCCTCATCCCGTCCTTTTCTGTGCATCCGCGGACTAACCCCCCCCAACCCCAAATCCTTGGTAGAAGACTTATGTTTTGTGGTGCAGGTTGGCACAGTTTGTTTTTGTTGACGTTTGTGGAGCCTGGGTTGTCTACAGAGACCGTGTTTTTTTACAGTGTGTTCAGAGGAAAGGCAGCTAGGGGATAGTGAGGAGATGAAATGTTGTAGCCTAAAAAAGTGTGATATCGCTTGGAGCACTTTTAATAGTTTAGTTTATTCAAACATGATTAAAAAAAAAAAGGCTTGATACAAGTTAGAAGCCAAGAAAAAGCTTATAATTTATTATTACTAATAATGTATACACGGTTTTCACTCCATGATGGCTTTATACTGAGCAACTCTCATAGGAGTGAACGGGGCATTGTATCCAGTTCTTATAATACATCTATGGTTCTAGTAAAAACCCAAAATACAAATAGGAACCTGAAAATTAGAACAATAGATCTTGAATACAATGAACAATGTGTTTTTCCGTTTTTGAGTCTGTACCTGAGATGAATTTGGAATTTGATGTAGATAACTAAATAAAATCTTTAATCATGTGGTACTGTAATGTAATTGTGCACCACCACCACCTCCTAACCTCAACGTATGTGTTGTGGTTGTGGTGTTTTATGTATTGTTCGTGTAATCCTGAGTAAATGCAAAAGAAAACTTTGTTAATTTCATGAATCAATAAATTATTTGGACATGCAAAAGTAATCGGGTTTAAAAACACATCACCAGTTAACCCAGTCTGTGTGTGGGGAAAAGGAGACAGTAATCAAAATGTCTGCTTTAACGCTGTTGCACTGTTGTACTTACTGCGGCCATGCATGCACAGTAGCAGTAGCAGCAGGAAGTAGCTAGTCCTCCCACACACAGTAGTGGTTTAGAGACTATGGTTAAACTGGGGATTTGTATTAATCCTTTCTGATCAGTTGTGTGGTTTCACTGTGTATTGTAAAGATGTGTCTAGCAGTGTCATGCTGAATAAGTGAAGTGTATTACTGATGGTAATGAAACTAAACTAAAAGTAAAGAAAGACAACATGGAATGTAAATGTGCAGCCTGTCATTTCTGGCCTGAACCTAACTTACTCATTCATTTAACTGAGCTCAAAACAACATTGTATCCGTTGCTGACATTCAGTTGTCTGTTTGGACCACATCAAAGTTAGCCAGTGTTAACAGGATGTTTCACAAGCTTGACGGCTATTTAAATAATCTTAAGACCCCCAGTTCCTTTCCTTCTATCGTTTCCATCATGCTGTTTAAGCCATAGACTGGAAATACAACAGTTATAAGCGAAACTAAAAACAAAACTGGTTATTGCTTCACGCTGCAACTCAGTCATGGCAGAGTACAAATACTAAAAACATTTTGAAAATCCACTGTTGTAGACTTAAGAATTACACAAAAATTGTCTTTTTTTTATCCATTAAATAAAGAATATGTGTTAGGCTCACCAAGGCCTTCATAAGGTGAAAATTTCATTTTGACTATTACTACTATAAAACTAATGACATTCCATCAGCCTCAGTTATGCTTTGTGCTAACACGCTAAACTAAAATGGTGAACACAGTAAACATTATACCTGCTAAACATTGTTGTGAGCGTGTGAGTATGCTGATGTTAGCACTTATCTCAAAGCAGCACTCTGAAAAGGTATAGCCTCACAGAGCTGACAGCACGGCTGTAGACTCAGTCTTGTTAGTGGATATTGGACTCATCAGTTTGGTGGTGTTGCAATAAATAATGACTGTGTTGGGATTTTTTTTTTTTTTTTTTTTCTTTCTTGCTGATTTTCTCAAGCATTGGATACTTCCAATTGGTGTTGTAAAGCTGTTCATGTCTTAATTTAGCTTTAGTCTTGTTGGCCTTCACTCCTGCCTCAAATGTTAATTAATATTTTTTATAATGTTTGACTCAATTTATGTCTGGTAAGTGTGGCATTCCATTAGACTAGTCAACTCCAAAGCATAATAGGGAGAATCTATTTGTACAAATGACTATATAGCATTAATAAAGTATCATCCAGCAGACATCCAGACAACCAAAACAAAACAGATCATCTACCTCTTTACCCATTCCTGGTTTGGATCCTAAACATTTAACAACATACCTGCCAAATACAAATATGATGGTGAGCAGCGGCACTAGTTTGACCAGGTCCTGGCTGATGTAGGTTGCCATGACAGCGAGCTGCAGGAAGTAGAAGAGAAAGAGGACCAGCGATTCGTTGACATAGTGCCAGTGCACCACCACCTCTCTGTTCACCAGTTTACTCTGATAGAGGGGCTTCAGGACGCTGTAGCGCAGCCGGGCCACGCCCTGCACCAACACACCTGCAGAGAGACAACGGTCAATATTACCTAATAATTAATCTATGGTTTTCATTGTTTACGGTCTATAGTGTTTGTTTCACTGCAAGATAAAATTAATACATGACCATACCGAGCAGGATGGGGATAGTGGCAAAGAAGGAGCATTGTAGAGCGTAAACCACCCTGAGGGGGGTGCTCTGCAGCTGCGGTGCGTCAAAGGGAAGGAGGGCGTAACCTCCCCACACCAGGAGAGGGAAGAGAACCCCTGCGGCCGCCGTCGCCAAGGCCAGCTTCAGTTTTTCATTGGACGGATGCTCGCACAAATCTGAGAATGAAGAAAGGATCACTTCAATTCAAGGTCAATCAAGTCTGTCTTTATTAGTCATATCGAGAGTCATCTTAATCTTAATTATATGGTTAAGGAGAAAGAGATCCTGCAGTAACTCATTGACTTATTGAGTGAAAATGTGCTTCAGAAAACACTTCAACCTGCCTGGATTACAACAAACACAGCAATGTGATATGTCAGCAGGTAATCAAATGAAAGTTGTTAAAAACCCTCCCTTCTAAGAATATACTTAATATGGTATCGGCACCTGGCTGCACATAGTAAATGATTTACAATCCACAGCACAGCAAACTGATATTCCACTTATTTGGACACAATGAGATTGTGTCCTCTCTTCTTCTCAAAAATAATAAAACAGGATTTAGAATGTAAATAATGGAGTAATCAGGCTTTAATTTAATAGCTGTTGAAAGAGGATATTTTGCAGGAAATCATTAAACAGTTAGTAAAGATTTGGGGATAAAGAAATCGTATGTTTTGGTGGTCTCGGGGGATTTAAGACAACAACCATGTGTCAAAAAGCCTGCAATTTAAGATTCAGCAGCCAAAAATAATTCAAATCACAAGCAATACTGACATTAAATTAAGAAACTGAAAGACAGACAAGCAGACATGAAAACCGTGGAGACGATGATGTCATAGTGCATGTGTTACTAGCAAAAAAAAGTTATTTTTCAGCAACACTTGTTGGGAAATCAGCTGCGTTACCATACATGTAACACATACATGACCAAAAGTAAAGTAAAGCAAAGCACTAATGGTTAGTAAATGATTTAATTAATGGTCTAAAACGTTAAAAAAACAAAAAAACAAATACACAGTTTTAGTTACGGGTCACCCACTTAAGGAAAACTTAGCTTTATTGCAATTTATCTGACAATGATGCAATGGGGATTTCAATTTTGATTTTCTATAAATTCTACCAGTATTAAACAACACCGTTCATGTTTCTACGTGGAATAAGTGATGCTTGTTTTACTGTCCTTTCAGAGTCGTTTTTAATTTATTTTAATTAGCTATAGCCACCTATGAGATACAGTGACTTTTTTTTTTTTTAGGACTTGTGATTTAAAGTTTGCACTTGTCTTTCAAAATGAGATTTTGACTATACATTTTTCAGCTATAGTTATGCTTCTTCAAACCAATTATATGCAATTATGTAATGCAAACAACCAGAATAAAAGGTAACGAAAATAAGCTTGATTTGGTTTGCATTAGTTGCGTCTGTGTCTGATCGAATTATCAGTAAATTATCCTTATTTTATGATTTCTCAGATGCATTTCTTTCTTTCTCCAGTCAGATTTTTTATTTGTTTCTGTCTGTCAACGTCCTACTCTCTAATCCCTGTTTATATATTTTTATGTCCCAAACATATTAGTCTATATCAACAACGTTCCAACAGAAATTACGCAGAATTTCATTCATTTAGGCAGATATCCGTTACCTCGGACTTTCTTTGTGATGACATTTTAAACTCCGGCGGATTTATGATGACTATGGTTCTCCTCCTCAGATCTCTGCAAGGTAAATCCAGACAGCTAGCTAGACTATCTGTCAAATCAGTTTTCTGTTGCACGACTAAGACAACATTTGAACATACACACGTTCCACCAAAACAAGTTCCTTCCAGTGGCTATTTTGCAGAGGCGCCGTTGCTCCGGACGACGTATAGCGCCGCCCAAGACGATTGTGACTGGTTTAAAGAAATGCCAGTAAACCAGAGCATGTTTTTTTTCATGGTTGTTTTATCATGAAATGCTGTGTGGACTCGCCAGACCCTTCTTCGCAGCTCTGTAGAGGAAGGTCTGGCAATGCGAGACTACAAATATATTAACTGTCAGGTGAAATATTAAAGATCATACACAAATAAAATACACTTAAATAACAACATGCATTTTTGCAGAATAACATCACTAAGTAAAATGTAGGGATTATTTTTGGGACAATGTGCAAATATAGGGTAACTTCATGTCTCTGATTGGCTGTTCCTACGCAGGGCAAACATATGACAAACATATTAAAAGTTACTCCTACTTAGCGGGAGTAGGTTGTTTCGAGTTTGTGTTGCTCACACAGTTTGTGCTTTATGTATTTCTTAAAAAAAAAGGGGCCCAGATACATTAGAGTCTAGTTTGGGTTTTTAATCATAGACGGCTATACAGTCTTTGGTTTTTATACTCACAGTACTTGTCGTCCTGTTTAGTCCACTCTTGATAAACCTGAGGTGCTAAGTCGGGCTCCGTCTGCGGCTCCTTCTCGATGAACAGCTGGCTCTCCTCAGGAAGCTCTTTGCTGGACGGACGCACGATTGTGACATGTGGAGAGAAACCCAGAACAGCTTTCTCTGGGATCCAGTTCAACTCTCCTCCTTTTTCTTTCTCCTCCTCCTCTTCTTCTTCATCGTCTGCCAGTGAGCCATCACCTTTATCGTCCCTCCACCTCTCGCCCTCAGGCATGCTCTCCCTCCACTTGCTCTTTGTGTCACTCTCGGCCTGGCTCTGCTCCTCCGACAGGTCCTGGCTCCCTCCTTTTTCTGACCAGACTCCATCTTCATTTTCCATCTGAGACTTCTTGTCTTTATCGTCAGGCCATGGCAGAGTGTTCGGCTCCAGATGAGCTGAGCTTGTCAACTCCTCTTCCTCCTTTGTGTCATCCTCATCCTCCTCTTTTTTTTCTTCTTCATCTGTAACCCCCCGTCTTTCCTCTATGCTGTTGATCTCTTCTGGCTTTTTACTTCCTGCTATTTGTGGCTCTGCAGGTGAAAGTGCCACGTCTTCAATTAAATCCCCTAAGCCAGACATTGTTTTAGTTGTTAAATCCATTTTTCTCTTTTTTTCAGTCAATACCTTTTGCAATGTCAATAGTCTGACTGTTAGCAAAGGTTCATCCAGCTGCTAAAAGTCATTGTGTTTGATTTCTCTGCAAAAAAAGAAGTTACAACCATGTTGAAAAACAATGTGCTCCAATCAAAGTTCACTGTTTATCATGGGTGTGTTTCCCTACAGTATGGCTTGTCCTGCCCCCACACATGCCAGCAAGTTTGTGCAGCTGTCTGTCCTGTTTGAGTGAATGCCAGAAAAATCAGGCAAATTTCACCTAATGATTGAGAGAGAGAGAGAGAGAGAGAGAGAGAGAGAGAGAGATAGAGAGATAGAGAGACAGACAGACAGACAGACAGACAGACACACACACACACACACACACACACACACAAACTAAAGAGGGGAATCAAGGTATAAAACATGCCTGGATTTGTTATGCATTTCTGAACTCTAATAAGTCAGATTTTGAGTTTAAAATGTCCAATCATTGTTTTGAGTCTGGTTTCAGGAGAGAATTTTTCATGTTTAAAAATATGATTGGAGCCTAATAAAAAGTTACCAGGCTGCAGGAAATATGTTTTGTACTGCATTTCCAGACCTAAATAATGCCACAAGACCTAAATAATGCCACACAATCTTATGCCCTGCTACACTCTACAGTGCACTGCTCCATCCAGCTACACCCTGCAGTGCCCTGCTACACCATGAACTACTACAACTACTATTTCTAGTCGTAGTTCCGTCTTTTATTTGTGACTATAAATACCCCCAACCGGGACTGTCAGACACAGCCTACCACTCAATGCTTGCTCTTGGGGGAATTACTGGAATTGTTGGGTGTTTGTAAACTATAGTGTGGTCTAGACCTACTCTGTAAAGTGTCTTGAGATAACTTTTGTTATGAATTGATTCTAAAAGTAAAATTAAATTGAACTGAATTTACAAACACTGAAACTCTTCAGTAAGAGCAACACTTTCAGCTTGTTCCATATAAGTCTAAACTGTCAAACTATCAGACTATAGCTGGATTTTCCCTTCAAAGTGTTCACTTCACGGATCTTTGTTTACAAACTATGGTCCAGGTTTGTTGTAACGAGCTTTTACAAGGCTTTTTTAATCCTCACACATTGTGGTGTAGCTTAATTAGGTCTGGTGCAGAGCAGTGACACATGTAGTTTTGGCCTAAAGCTATAACTTGTTTTAGCAGCTCTGTATTATGAGACCGAGTCTTGTGATACTGAGACAGATAACAAAAAATTATTGAATGTTAATGGTTTTACGTACCTGTTTTTACGCAGGTCACATCACCGAAACCTTCCGTAACTTTGTCTACAAGGAGCGTGCTCACTACTTTAGGTATTCAAAGTTCAAAAGTAACCCGACAGGTGTGACCGGTGCTAATCCGCAGGGAGGAAGCAGTCCAAAGGTGATACTGCTTCACGGCCCGAAAACGTCACTGCAAAGATCCGCCCACCTTTAGTCAAATTCCCTCGTTGTAGCCTGTAGGCTCCATAAAGAGAGCTGCAAGTTTTTCATACCCAAAAGGCCCTTGTTCGGAGGCAGGTGGTGTCATAAAAAACAACTAATTTGTAATCTTGAATTAGTAGTTTGTGCTCTCGATTTCATCATTTGTGTTCTTAATTTAATAATCCATGTTTCTCTCAATTTAATGCTTTGTGGTCTCTAATAATTTGCGTTTTTAAATGTGTAATATGTGCCCAACCTTATAATTCATGCATTTGGTTCAACAATCATGAAATACTGGCAGAAAGAAAACCACTTAGTCAGTTGTGTTGTTGTGATGTATTGTCTGTGCTAGATGCCTGGCTGTTTACGCATGGCTGCCAAGGTTCATCCTGGGGTCTGGGGGGTCTGGGGGGTATGGGAGATGACCTTTGGCGGCCCAGGCCTCTCCCTATCTGGGAGGGTATTGGTGAGCAGGTGCGACCGGCTGGGTGCTTGGGGTTTGTGTTGTTACGTGATGTGTTGGTTTGTGTAATGTGGTCTCAACTTTGTGAAATGTTGATGTAATATATTAGTATACAATGTATTTGCTGCATGACTGTGTAACCCACACTATGTAGTTTAAAAAATATATATATTTGGATTATCTTTATTAGAAAGGCCTGGCCAGGGACCGGGGTTGCAAATTAGTCTATTGGCTAGAAACCTTTCATGCAACACATCTACACTTATTGTTATGGCCTTGACTGTAATAATTTATTAGGTTACAATGTGTGCTGCATTGTCCCTGACAAACAAACTTATAAAAAATGTGTGCTCTCAAATAAATAATTCAAGCTCTTGAATTAACTAGGAATCTTTGCTCTTATAATAAAACTTGTGAATGACAAAACATTTTTTTCAACATATGGGATAGTTCTAGCGCTGCCAGAGGTTCCACCGGATGTCCCTTTCGTTTTGTGTTGGCATTCCAATCCTCCAAGCTACAACCGACAATCAAATTACAGTTCTTTTTTTTTTTTTAAATAAAATTCTTATCACACACTCGACAACCATGTTAATATGAGAGGTCGGACTCTAAAACAAGTTCCTTCCCGAGGCTATTTTGCAGAGGCACGGTTACTGCGTCCGGCATTTAGCTTCATCATAACTATAACATATAATGCTAATGCTCCCTGTAAAATATTTTACAATATGTTTTTGTGTCTACACACAAATTGACTTGTACAGAGTGTTTCCCCTGTCCAAACAAACACAGTTTTAACTTGACTCAGGTCCACAGCACATCAGTCACGTGTTCAAACAGGACTGGTAAGGGTGGAGCTTCTGCCCACAAACCCTATAATAAACAGATAAATATTGCAACGGATTAAATATTCATGTATTTGCCTACATCATTAAGTTTTGTAAACTGTCTGGAATGAGCCATACATAAACCAAACATCACACCACACTGGAAAATAAAACAGCAAGATCCACATTTTATTTCAAGAGCATTATCTCACAAATTAACTTTTTTTTAAACACAAAAAATCCAAATATGTCCACTTAAAATTATTTGACTTTACAAAGCCAGATCAAATTTTAATAACTTGACACACCGAAGCACAATCTGGCATTTAGAGACTTCAATTGTTTGACCCATGGCACGCAATTTTTACACAAAAAACAAAACAATGAATGTTTGTGAAATCATCCGATCACATGAATTTAATCTCATGACAGTCCCAAGTTATAAAAAAGAAGAAGAAAAGGCTTCACAGCTACATGTAAACAATTAGAGAAAAGAGCAAAAAATAACTATAGCAAACAAATTTAGTTTGCTATAGTTATTTCACTCTTTTCTAAACTAAAAAGTAATTGGTACAAGTGGAAGAGGAAATCTTCTGGCTGATCAATCTTCTGGAGAGAAGGCGTTTGGTACCGAGCTTTTCGTCCTGTCGAATGCATAAAGAAAAGGTTGAGAGGCTGACCTGTGCAGGACAACTCATTGAGCTAAGTAACTAACTGATGGTACATTCAAGGCTTTAGCAATTGAGGCAAAAATACAACTGTGAAATAACATTGACAAAATGATGACATCATTTGATGTATTTTATCTGGAAAGCCTACAAACTCCCCTCACATTCTCCATAGAGAGCCAAAGTGAAAATACAACTTCCGGGTTTTGTTCCAGAAGCCACAAAACTTTATTCAGAATCACATCCACATTTGGAATTTTGGCATTTATATAGTTGTTTATTCAGTATTTCTAGTTTTAAGCAGCCTTTAACAATTCCACGTAAGGTATAGGCCATAATGGCTTAAACCTGCAAAAATTGTTTTGGCCCCTTCAAGGAAAGAAGTTGTTTTAGTACAAAATGTTGACATACAGTACCTTTTAGGTTGATATGACAAACCTGTTAGCAAAACGTTGCATATTTACACATCCAGTTAGGCAAAAACATTATCTTTCATTTGGAGGTCTCTTCTAACTCCTTAGAGAAATATGTAAATGCTCCCCTATGTTTAGCAGCTAGTTGCTCACTGTGTCGTCTGCTCTGTACAGTGGCTTTCAGATGTTTTTGTGTGTGCTGAAAACCGCAGCCTGCTGCAGCCGAAGGACGCTATGAGAGCGATCCAAAACAGTAGAGTTGGGGCTGGACATTTAAAAATCTGATGATACTCACTAAAAAGCCCCGTAAAGCAGAGGGGAGCTGCAGATTCACGTCATAATTCAATTCAGTCTACTTAACCCTCCTGTTGTCCTCAGGTCAGTCAGTTTCTCTCTTTATATATATATATATATATATATATATATATATATATATATATGACCCAAAGACATCTGCTAGATAAGTTTGTGGTGTCTTCTCATGTGGGATGAACTAAATGTTTGGCATGACAAAGGAATACAACTAAAAAACAAAAATAAAAACTATATCACAAATTTGTGTTTCTGTCATCCAAATTGTCAAAACGCTCTTCACAAGGAAAGGAAATGAACAGTTCAGCACTTTCATTGAATTTGGGTGTTTTCATTTAATAGAGTTAGAAGAAAAAGAAAAAAAATTATAAAATAATGTTTAAAATAATTCAAAATCCTTGGGGGAAAAGTGACAAGTGTCAAAAAAGATGACCAAAACTTTGGGAAAAGAAAGTTTAACTTTTATATTTTGAAGTTGCACAATTGATGGGAAGACAACACAAGGGTTAAGAAGAGGACAGAGCAAATGAATAAAAAAAAAAATATATGTGTTTACACGTGGGTTAATAATGCCAGAATAAAAAATAAAAAAATTGTCATCTGTAGGTTTGTTGCTACAAGTGACCCCTTTCACATTGTCATTTGATACATTGTTACCATCAAAAATTAAGAGAACAAAGTTCTAATCACGTGTCTTTGAATCTCTTGTCATATGCCAAATATAGGTCAAGTTTGGAAATCAGTTGGCAAAAAATGTTTAATTTTTGAAGAATTTGATATCACTCTGTATTCATACGCCAGTTTGTCCTAAAATATGGAAAATAATCCAACCCCAAGAACACATTTACTTCTTTCAGAAAGGTCAATTTAAGAAATGCTGAATGAGAGATTGTATTGAGTTACAGAAGCTAGTGGAACAGAGGCTAGCCCGGACATGATGTCAGGACTTCGGCTCTCTATAGTTTGACTTTTTTTTTCCTTTCTTCCTAATTTCCCAGCAACCATTTTAAAATTTACAATTTAACTGACAAACACTACATCTGAAAGCTAAATGAAAACTGGAACAATCAGTCTATGATAATAAACTAGACATGCCAGTTCTAGTAAAAGATTATTAGTACTACTGCTTACTCAGATGACAGAAATAAAGTACTTAAAAAAATAAATCGAGCACAATAAAACAAGATGGACAAGTTAGTCAGTAAAACAAAAGAGCTGCTAATATTTAGCCTACCTGACTGACAAGATGTTAAACAATGTGTTTTCATTGACAATATTGTATTCTACTACTAAAGCAACATTGTGGTCTGACCAGGATGGTTCATTAAGCCTGGTTACTAACTTCAAAGCATCCTGATTGATCGATGATTCAGTATTGTCCACGATGGACGTCTGTGCCGTGCTAGATGGTCATCTCTGTGTCGTGCACGATGGACGCCTCTGTGTCATGGACAATGGACGCCTCTGTGTCGTCCCCGATGGACGCCTCTGTGTCGTCCCCGATGGACGCCTCTGTGTCGTCCCCGATGGACGCCTCTGTGTCGGGCTCCATGGAAGCCTCTGCGTCGTCATGCTCCACCTCGTCTTCTGCCAGCTCTGCTTCATGTTCCACCCCAACAGGAGAAGAATCGCCCTTTGCTTGTGAATGGCCGTCGAGCTGTGTTTCATTTCGAGCTTCCTTTTTGTTGACTGAACCTTTGGGCCGGCCCCTTTTCCGCGGGGTTCCAGCATCTTTTTTTTGAGTGCCTGGGGGACGGCCCCTCTTTCTCGGGGATCCAACATTGGGGTTGCATGGTGAGGATGAAGAGGCAGGCAAATTCTTGAACAAGTGAGCGTCTTTCTTGGAATCGGACTTGCGAGGCCGACCGCGGCCTCTGCGAGGGGATTGTAGAGACCCCTCTGTCTCTGTGTCGTCCCCGATGGACGCCTCTGTATCGGGCTCCATGGAACCCTCTGCATCGTCATGCTCCACCTCGTCTTCTGCCAGCTCTGCTTCATGTTCCACCCCAACAGGAGAAGAATCGCCCTTTGCTTGTGAATGGCAGTCGAGCTGTGTTTCATGTCGAGCTTCCTTTTTGTTG
The DNA here is from genome assembly GCA_013375575.1 of Percina caprodes. Taxonomy (NCBI): domain Eukaryota; kingdom Metazoa; phylum Chordata; class Actinopteri; order Perciformes; family Percidae; genus Percina; species Percina caprodes. The sequence goes on along the minus strand of JABXJD010000021.1, from coordinate 252,515 downwards.
ACAGAACCTTTGGGCCGGCCCCTTTTCCGCGGGGTTCCAACATCTTTTTTTTGAGTACCTGGGGGACGGCCCCTCTTTCTCGGGGATCCAACATTGGGGTTGCATGGTGAGGATGAAGAAGCTGGCAAATTCTTGCGCAAGTGAGCGCCTTTCTTGGACTCTGACTTGCGAGGCCGACCGCAGCTTCTGCGAGGGGCTGGTAGAGACCCCTCTGGAGGATCAACACGTGGGTATTTCCTCGGCCTTCCTAGCGGCTTCCATACTTTGGGCTTTTTCAGTTCATCAGGTGACGGCAAAGGGTATTTCCTAGGCCTTCCCCTTTTGGCTGGTTGTTTTCTTGGTCGACCACGTTTCACTTTTGTAGTCAGGCTTCTCCGAGGCCAGCCTACCTTACCGTGCACCTTATATGCAGGGGGTTTCTTGTTTAAAGAGCCTTTAGGTCTTCCTGGACCTCTTCTCATCTTAGCTTTTTGGCTTACATCAGCGTTCTCCTCCCCCTCACTGCTCAACTCTGTCTCCAGCCTGAGCTTCTTATTGGGAGACCAACTTTGTTTCCGACGTGTTACAAAACCACCTTCAGTTTCTTCACTTGTTAAACTTTCTGACTTACGCTTTGTGGATCCTTTTGGACGACCCCTTTTCGCTTTTGGTCTATCAGAGTCACCGTTCAGTAAGTCTTTAGTATCAGCCTTCTCAGGGGTGCTATTGCTGAGATACTTTCTTGGTCTGCCTCTTTTCTTAGGAGAACGGTCTGTCAAAAGACTGTCTTCATTACTGCCGTGTTTCTTGGAGCCTTGGGATTGCACAGAATCATCAACATGGTCGCCTCCTGCTCTTTGCTGCTCTGCATTTTTATTAAGTTTTGGACGCCCTCTTTTCCTCGGAGGCTGTGTAGACCCACCATTGGAAATGCCTGAAACCAGCTCCATTAGGTTAACGTCTGTAACACAAACCTTTAACTTCTTTGAACCTTGTGGCCTCCCCCTTCCTTTTTTAGTTGGACTGTTGGTCATTTCTACACTGGACTCTCCCTCATTGCTCGCCACATCTCCTTGTTCTGTCTCTGCCGTTCTCATTTCTTCTTCCATACTTTTGCCGTCAGCTTGGACTTCTTCCGTTAGGTTTGCACCTGTAAACTGAACATTGAAAAGCACAATTGATATTTAAACAATAATATCTTTGTGTGTACAATAAGAAATATTCTTGTGCTGCAACAATTAGTTGATTAAAATAAAACTATTTTGAAAATTAATTAGTACTAAATTTAAATTAAATTGCTAGTTTGAGCCCTAGTTTTAACAAAACAGGATGATTTAGTGTAATTACCAGAAAGTTATGTGAACAAAATAGATGTTGAGACATTTAAAACAAATATAAATGAAGTCATATTTACACATTTCTATATGTCCTAAAACAAAACATCTCGTTGCAGTATTAAAGGAAAGAAGAAGAAAAATATCTACTTTTGTGGCAGCAATACCCTGTCATATTAATCAGCAAAAATTAAATTCATTTTGTGTCTATGTTTGACATATGATGCAATTTGCCATTGTTTGATCTATGACACCTGAATAAAAGGTAATATAGAACAGGGGTTACCAAACGTTTTCACACTAAAGGACCTCTAAACTGACACAAATTAGACCACTGGAACCCATTTGACAAGATTTTGTCCCAGGGTCCCCCATCTGATAGGATTTTGGCTATACTAGGCTTTATTCCAGAAAGTATGTATTATAACGTTACCTGTCAAATGCTTTACTGAGCCACTCATACCTGCATTAAAGCGTTCTGCATTACAGAAAAACTATAACTGGGGGGAAAAAAAACACATTTGTGGATGCAATATTATTGTTTTGCTATAAATAAATAAAATGCGGAGGGAACAAAAGCAATCTACGTAAACAACCGCTGAGTGAAATTGCATACGCATGGGCATTTTAAAATAATATTAAGAAAGCAATTAATATACGTCTTCATATCTTTTGCGATGGGTTTTGTACGGCTGTGTCTATTTTCTGTATTACAAGCTTGCAATGGCGGGAAGTTACACCGATTGTATAGGGGGCTAGCAATAACATGCAAATTATATTAATTTAATGTTCTCCGGCTGCATATTTAAAGATTGAAAAAATCTGCAAATTATTTTAAAAAATCGTAAAGCCTTATGCATTCTCGAGTGTACCTGAAGCACAATATATTTGGTGACATTTAAGGCCTTAGACAATCGCTATTACTATAGACCAGATTGTTTTCCAGGTAATAGTCAGTTTCAAAATCTACGGCGATGGAAAGAGTAACTAGCGGCGTGAAGCAGAAAATATACTACAATAAACAGTGTGCATATCTCACCTTAAAAGAAATCTTCTGCAAGAAGTTAACTTAATTTTTCATAAACTAGCGATTCATTAGACAGTCCGTAAAGTGAAAGTACGCGTTTATTGTTGCTGTGATGGCTGTTTAAATTTGCGACCATTTCCGGCCGTCCGTGACGCTTAGGAGTCTCTGAAAGAAACGCCAGCGCCGAGCTTCAGTTCCACCTCAGCATCCCTGCTGTCTCCCAGGTCATTACTGTAATTTTCTTTACTGTACGCTACTGTAGCAGCCCCCACACAGACGGGCGCGATTCCAGGATTTTTTTAATAGGGTGGCACGGGGGGGACACTCAAAAAATCAAAAGATTTACAAAATTAAAAAAAACACAGTGATGAAGAGAAGTAACCAAACTCTAGAAATAATATACGGATTTATCTCCAACAATCTGATACACATCCTACACTCTAAATTATACGCAAAGAAACTGAAAATGTTAAATTATCTGATACTAAAACTTAAAGTAATTTACAAACTCAAATTATAAACATATTCTCATAAAATATAATTATAGTGTAGAAAGCATTTACATTAAGGTACACCAGCATTATGTAGAAAACAGGCTGATTCAATGGTTTTCCATTGTTTGATATGTAATTTTAACTGACGTCCTTTTAAAGATTTGTTTCTCATTATATCATAATTATATACTTTTCAAAAATAATTCTGATAAGTTCTTCTAGCTGAAAGGTTATAAAATAAACTTGCTTATCGTTCAAGGAATCTTTTTTTCGTGGCAGATTGGGAGCTTGGGGACAGGAGCTCTTTGCACCACTTTCTCACTACAATGGTATCTTTGGTGTCTTCTAAATCCATGTAGGCTGAGCATGTGTATGTGCACAACAACATCAGATATGTATATTTCCGTTCAAACAGAAAATGTATTTATGACTATATGAGAAGGTGATAAAACGATGGTAGCTGACATAACGGCTTTAATATATTTGATTTAGAGCGAAAAATGTAACTTTTGAAAGAAGAAATTACACATTATTTCTCTTAAACTTAAAAGTTTAATTAATAAGTAGGCCTAATAGAAATCCACCCTTGTTCAATTCAATACACTCAGGGGTTTTACTGCAAAAGCGTTACTTGGTCTATTATGACCAGTAGCTTATGGTGGCTAATATTGTAACGGACATAACCAAATCAGACTTTAGAATACTTCTCTACTTGCGCTACTGTAACAATTAATATTTACCATTATCCTGTCACTGCCACTAGAGGCCACTTTGGCTGCAGTTCAGCATGAGTTACATAGCTGAACTTTATAAACATAGGCACTAAGATTTATAACATAAGATAAATATCCCTGAACCTTGAAGATAAACTTGTTTGATCGCACATAGGGAAAAGTCACTGCACCAGAAGTAGAACAAATACTTAAAAAACTAGAAATAATATCTTTATTTATATAGCACCTTTAAAAACTTTAAAGAATACACTTCTAAAAATAGATTTATTGATTATCCTCAATACAAAATACATCAATATTATTAGTTGTGGAAACCTAATCTGTCCTCTTTCAATGTAAGTTTTAGCTGAGTTTATTCTACATTTTCACATTGTTTTAGCTCCTTCTTGTCTTTTCTGGGAGGGGGGAGAGAAGGAAAACATGGGAGAAGCAGATTATGTTGCACAGGGTAGTTGGATAAGGGTTGGAGGATAAGGTAAAGGCAGATTGATGAGGTCACAGTCAACAAAACGAATGCAAGAAAAGAGAAGGAAATATGCAAATTGTGTTTATGTGGGAGGAGAGGAGAGCCTGAGAGAGAGAGAGAGAGAGAGAGAGAGAGAGGAAGGAAGAAAGGAGGAAAGGAGTGTTTGAGAAAGACAACCACTGAGAGACAGCGCGCTGAACCCACTGCCCCGTCTCAACCCTCCTCCTCCTCCACCCTCCCTATGTGCTTTGCCATGGTTACCAGACAGGGCTCCCAGTGCAGCCAGTTAATGTGTTTTTCAGCGACAGAAGCGAGCTGGGTACTAATGTGTCTCAGTCTGTCTCCGACACAATCAATGTCAACTGTCCTGGGATGCACAAACACATGGAGGGGCTGCGAGCCAAGGAACACTGAGCCACCCTGGCTGAGGGTTAGGCTGAGAGTCTGAAAGAGGATCACGTCACTCTCAAATGCTGGCCCTGGTGCTTTGTGTAGTAGTCAGAAAAATGTGACACATTATATTTGTGTTCTCAGTAGAAGCCTGATATCACATGTTATCTAAAATGTTTATATTACATTAAATCCCTGACTGGGTGAGCAAAAATTTATCCTACACGGCTCACATACCACGAAACACAAGCAAGGTCAGTAAAAGAAAACACCTGATCACGCTTTACAAAAACAACCTTTTTTAATGTCCTTTTCAGTAATTTTTGGATGTACATGGTATTTAACTAAAAAAGCACAGTTTTCACCATTTATTGAATTTCACTGTCATACTGTTAGTTAATTAAAAGGATCATAAAAATTATGAAAACTAGTCGATAGGCAGAAAATCATTTAAGTGTTTTGGTTTCACTATTTTCTTTCATTTTATAGACAAAATTATAATATGATTAATTGAGACAATAATAAGCCATTGCAGCAGTATGAAAATGCACATTTTCTTTCTCACTCACAATAACAAATATTTTCAGTTGC